>CAUYRT010006643.1:0-21043 GCA_963574885.1 Lepilemur ruficaudatus
GGTCATTACGACAAAACTCACCCATTCTTGTCGAAGACTTCAAACCCATAGATATCCAGCAATCCAATCACGGTTTTCCTGGTGAAATCCTACTCAAAACGACACACGCCGTTTATGGTTAGGTCTGTTACTGGGTGATACGCAAAACCCTGTAACTGTCCCCCAAACTGGGTCTTGGTTACAAAGTGCATGCCTTCTCTCTCTCTCTTTTTTTTTTTTTTTTGAGACTGAGTCTCACTCTGTTGCCCGGGCTAGAGTGCCGTGGTGTCAGCCTAGCTCACAGCAACCTCAAACTCCTGGGCTCCAGCGATCCTCCTGCCTCAGCCTCCCCAGTAGCTGGGACTACATACAGGCATGCGCCACCATGCCCGGCTAATTTTTTCTATATATTTTTAGTTGGCCAATTAATTTCTTTCTATTTTTAGTAGAGACAGGGGTCTCGCTCTTGCTCAGGCTGGTTTCGAACTCCTGACCTTGAGCAATCCACCCACTACGGCCTCCCAGAGTGCTAGGATTACAGGCGTGAGCCACCGCGCCCGGCCTTTCTCTCTCTCTTCAACAACTCCCAGAAGCACCTCTAAGTGGGAATGATCCTCCCAGCCCACTCCTGGGTCTGCAGCCTGCCGGGGTCCCATCGTGGCCTTCACACCCATCACCTGAGCCACGAGCCCTTTCCCCTCTGACGCCCTTTCTCGGTCCTTCCGCTGCCAGCCTCCCAAGCCCACACTGAATCCAAAAGGAAAAAGGAAACAGACCTACAGCCAGCCAGGGAGATGCCGAGCCAGGTGAGAGCACAGGTGCCGTGGGTATCATTTTACAGATGACCACGTGCTGTCAGGCCAGGGTGGTAATTTACAGATAATGTACTTTTTTTTTTTTTAAAGGGACACAGTTTAATAATCCACATGAGTGCACCGTGTCGCTGTCTCCCCGATCCATCTTTTGTCACATCCATGGACCCCAAGCCTAGTATCATTTCTTTAATTTCTAGCTTTGAATAAATCCCCCTTTTATTTAAATAATTCCACTTAAAAAAGGGAACATGACCTAAGTGAGTCTGAAGGGCTAGTTATACTTTTCTTTTTTTAAAATTTTATTTATTTATTTGAGACAGGGTCTCGCTCTGTCACCTAGGGAGAACACAGTGGCACAATCATAGCTCACTTGCAGCCTCAAACTCCTGGGCTCTTAAGCAATCCTCCCGGTCAGCCTCCTGAGCAGCTGGGACTACAGGCGTGAGCCACAATGCCCAGCTAATTTTTCTATTTTTTTGTAGAGATGGGGGCTGGGTCTTGCTCTTGCTCAGGTTGGTCTCGAACTCCTGGCCTCCAGCGATCCTCCCGTCTTGGCCTCCCAGAGTGGTAGGATTACAGGCGTGAGCCACCGTGCCTGGCTAATATGTTTTTTCTTACACGTTAAAATATACTACTGTTAAAAAAGTTTCTGTGTACACTTGAGGCCAGCTGGCATGCAAGCGCTGTGTGTACCACACTTTGGGACATGTGGCACACATTCCTGTATGTACCGGGAGGACAGGGAGAGACATTGGAAATGGGAATGTGAAAAGACACTCCCGTGAGCTCATGGTCCATTCTCACAGATTCTTTAAAGAAATCGTGAGGATTATAAAACGTCACCCTGTTAGTGAAAGCAAGTCATCCAAAACGTTTTGACCCACCTTGTTCACTAAGGAGGAATTGATTTTGTTGACCAGCCAAGTGAATGTCCGTCCATAAATAGCCTTTGCCATTGCATCTCTTGCGTAGGCAGAAAGTTCTAGTGTCAGTGGGCATATCACCTGAAAACAATGACAAGGTATATCATTATAGATTAAGAAAAGCACCTGAGTTTTCAAACTAGTCTTTAACGATGAGCAGCAAAGGATGCCTGCTGGGGGAGGAGGCTGCTCCTGGGTCCCTGTGTTTGCACAGGGGCTATTTCTTGAGCTGCCTGTTGTCCCCAGCACTGTGCAGGGCTGCTGAGACACAGCCGCGAGCAAGACACACAGTCCCAGCCTCGGTGGGCTCACAGTTGGGCTGGGGGAGGGGTGGGCAGGGACGGAGCGACAGTGGAGGAATCGCACAAGGAAGAGTCACTTTGCAAGTTGAGAGTGACAAGTGCTACAAGCAGATACAGAGGGCGCTTCGAGGTAGAGGAGGGACGGTCAGAGAAGGCTCCTTGAGGAAGTGATCCCTGGGGACTGAGGGACGAAGAGGAGTTAACTAGATGAAGCGTAGGGAACAGTGTTCTGGCAGAAGGAACAGCATGTGCAAAGACCCCATGGAGGGAGGACGTGGGAGTACGAGGCATGGAGGGCCATCCCCAGAGTGGTGGGGGGAAGGATGAGGCAGGAGCTGGACCACGCAAGGCCTGGGGAGCTAGGCTCAAGTGTTTGGCTTCCCCCAGGGCCACCGTCCTGCTGTTATCAGAGGGAGAGCAGGTGCGTTTCCACCTGGGGCCATTTTTACCTCCTCAGTTTTGGCTTCAATCTTTCTGTGGGTGAGAGCTTTCAGAAGGACCGACGGGTGGACCCCCAGGAGCTGAATAAAAAGAATCCAAAGTGCCATTCAGTGACTGGGTTTTTTTACTTGCTAACTTATAAAGAGCTCACGGGGTGTCCAGGCCCAGGGTCGTCCACCCTGATGGATGACTAGGGTCATCGTGCTTTAGCGCAGACTGCATTAGATCTCTCAACCAACCGGCTCTCCCCGTCCCGTCCCCCAGCCCCTACTGAGCTCTGCAAACCTCCCAACCAGTAGCAGCTTCGAGAACATGGGCTCAGCCCTCTGGGCCTGACTGTGGGCGCCCAGCTGCCTGGCTCCCCTCTCCCCACCCCTGCCCCGCCCTCTGTCCCCCTCCCAAAGAGGAACATCACCTTGGCGATCCACTTGATCTCGTGGGTGTCTGGGATGGTGGCACAGCCTTGGTCGTCTTCTTCAAAACCAATGTTCCCCAGGTGTAGGACACTGGCAATGATTCCAAAGAGATTCTGGGAACGTGGCAAGTGGCCAGGACAGAGGACCGGGAGGACAAGGGAGAGAGAATGGTGGCCCCCTAATGGACGCATGTCGCCAGCAGAGACGCCAGAAGGAAAACACTCCCTCTCCCAAATTCCAGACCTGAACTCACAGAACCAAACCTTCCTCCTTCCCCAGAACTCAGCCCACTGATCCACTTCCGATTTTAAAGGCAGGGGCTAAAGAGCCTCAGAGGAAGGCCGGGAAGATGCTTCATTCAATATCCAGCACCTTCCAGGTGAAAGACCACTTTCATCTTCGCGTAATGACAAAAAAAAAACGCAAATTGATTTCTCGTAAAATAAACCACTTTTATAAAATAATTTATAAAGTACTTTAGAAAATAAATCCCACCAATAAACCCATTTAATTTTCAAATGTCATGGTCTCAGGGTTTTTTTTTTAAATGACAGTCTATCTTAACTTGAAAGCGTGGCAAAAAAGAAAACCCCAAAAAACAAAAAAACTACATTCTAGTTCTTTAAAGATGAATAGTTTAATAATCAAAATGAAAAGGACAAAAAAGATGTAAATTCAAAATATTTATAAATCCCACAATTTGTGCCCAAATATAAGCTTAAATAAATGAGAATCCTGTAATTCTATGAGCTCTAAATTGTTGAGATTGGACTTAATTTAAAGGAAGGACGTCACCTCCTCCTTGTACACAGCATCAGGACAATTCAGGGTTGCCAGATAAAAAAACAAGTTCCTATTTGATTTTCAAATAAGCACTGAGTAATTTCTTAGTTTAAGGTTGTCCACATGCAGTATTTGGGACATACTTCTAACTAAAAGAATTCTTCGCTGTTTATCTGTAATTGATACGGAATGAGGCATCTTGTCTTTTTATTTGCTGCATCTGGCAATCCTACCGTGCAAACACCAAGAAACCAGGATTGCTTCCTCAATCCCAGACAGAGCTAGCAGTTTGCCCCCCAGGGCCCCCATACCTCAAGGTCACCTTCAGTAAAGTCAATGACAGCAAAGGCACTGGAAACAGTTTTCCAGTCGTTCTTGTCGTTAAGAGACGACTCTTTGGCACAATGACCCTGTTGGCAGAAAATTAGCATTTAACAGCATCGTTATAAAGAACAGTTAATCATGTACACGTGTATCCCTCTCTATGAAGATGCAGAAGCTAGTTCTACAAGGCACTGAATTTTTTAAAAGGTAGGTTTTACTTTAATTGTCTAGCGCATAGTGATTTGCCAACTACTACTTTTTTCAAATGTATGTGGGATTTTATTTTAAAATCTCCGTTCTGGGAAAACTCTCAAAGGTACATGTTAGTTGTGTATCTTTTTGTATGTGTGTTTTTAAACATAGTTTTTTCTTGTCATTTTTTGCTAACTACACTGAAGCTGTTTGTCTCAATAAATATCTGCTGAAACACGCAGGCAAATTATAGTGCTTAAATTCTGAAAATAACCTTGACTTACTTAGAAATCTCCAGGAAACACTTCACCGTCTGACCAGATGGAAAGAGACTCACTCAAGGAAATCAAAGTTTGGCATTTAGAGAAACACAGATTGGATGGAAGTGATCGCCAGCAGAGATATGAAAAGACTTTTCACACTAGCTCTAGAAGTTGTCTTTGAAATAAGTAACAGATCAACCAATTCAAAGAGAAAACATTCTAGACAAGTGTTTTTTCTAATACTCCTTAAAAGATTTCTTTGTGGCTTGGGGAAATCAAAGGTGTCAAACCATGAAAACATTCACTGGTGAGCTGGCTAAGTATAAAATTTGCAACCTTACAAAATATCCCTTCCCGCACAAAAACACACACAACACAAATATATCCCTTCCCAGGCACACAAAAATATCTCTCCCCACACAAAAACATACAGCAATGTGTGTTCCTGCCCCGCCAAGGGTGGGGTCTGCCAAAGTCACTCCCCCTTGGACACCTGTTGGTTTGGCAGCAGTGCAAATATACCGCAAAGTGAAACCACAAGTTTACCAAAATTATGGGAGATCGTGAAATTGATCAAAACAATACTGTCAAATTGCTAGAACCATTTCCAAGGCCCCTGGGGGCATAGGGATCTGGCTGAATTTACGTGGCCAGAAAAAAATCTACAAGAATAAAGACGTGTCTTATTTGAGTGATGGTTATGCTAAAAGCCCAGACTTTACTACTACACAATATATCCACGTAACAAAACTGCACTGTACCCCTTAAATTCACACACACGCAAACATAAATAAAGACATGTCACTTGAGCCTAGGAGTTCAAGGCTGCGGTGAGCTATGATCATGTCACCATACCCTGGCCTGGGCAACAGAGCAAGACCCTCTCTCGATAAAAGAAAGAAAGACATGACATATTCCAAAAGAGAATGATTGGATTATCAAAGGGTAGAGATGTCCTTGGGAAAATGAAAGAAGCTCTCAAGTAATTTTACAGATCGACCCTCTCTGATCATGCTACGATAATCTAAACATGATGCGACCATACAGCTTTGTTGGAAAAATGAGTCCCTCAAAGAGTAAAAAATAAAATTTGATTTATTCTTTGTTCTAAGAATTAATTCAGAGTTTGGTAAGTATAAAATGAGATAATGGCCAGGCGAGGTGGTTCACGCCCGTAATCCTGGCACTCTGGGAGGCTGAGGTGGGAGAATTGATTGAGGTCAGGAGTTTGAGACCAGCCTGAGCAAGAGTGAGACCCCCGTCTCTACTAAAAACAGAAAAAATTAGCTGGGCATGGTGGCATGTGCTTGTAGTCCCAGCGACTTGGGAGGCTGAGGCAGGAGGATCGCCAGGGCCCAGGAGGTTGAGGTTGCAACGAGTTATGATGACACCACGGCACTGTAGCCTGGGTGACAGAGTGAGACTCTGTCCTAATCAATCAATCAATTGATAAAATGAGATTATGAGATTTTTTATTAAAAAAGTTTTTTGAGATTCTTTTATCTTCATTATTTAGCTTCATTTTTCAAGGTGAGCTTTAGTCAAGCCTTCTTTTCTTCCATTTCTAGGAAGAGCTGGTCCTCATTTTATGCGATTCACTTTAGAAGACCTTGTTCCCTCTTTCGAATGACGCCCCAACCTGCTCTGTGCAAGGTGACCTGAGTTCAAAGCCAGATCCAGTGAGAAGAGAGAAAAAAAAAATCTTGGGGCCAAAAAGGAGCTAGTGACATCAAATATTGATAAGAACTACACAATCTGGGCATTCTAGAACCCTAGTGGAGGTTGCAGAAAAACTCAAGCTGCAAAGTTAAATTCTGACACTCAATTTCCTAACACCAGACCCTAGCACTGCTTATGGGGATGGAATGGCCTGAATTGTTTCTGTTAAGGCAGCCTGTTCATTTGGCAGCTAAGCAGTTCTCAGGACGGAAGGCAGGAAGGTGAGAAAAGGTCTTTTCAAAGTAGTTTGAAAGCAAAATGAGGTAGCATAGGTTATGGACATAGATGGACAGAGAGTTTCTTTCTTTCTTTTTTTTTTTTTGAGACAGAGTCTTGCTCTCTTGCCTGGGCTAGAGTGCTGTGGCATCAGCCTAGCTCACAGCAACCTCAAACTCCTGGGCTCAAGTGATCCTCCTGCCTCAGCCTCCCAAGTAGCTGGAACTACAGGCATGCGCCACCTTGCTCGGCTAATCTTTTCTGTATATTTTTAGTTGTCCAGCTAATTTCTTTCTATTTTTAGTAGAGACAGGGTCTCGCTCTTGCTCAGGCTGGTCTCGAACTCATGAGGTCAAATGATCCTCCTGCCTCAGCCTCCCAGAGTGCTGGGATTACAGGCGTGAGCCACCGCACCTGGCCTGACAGTTTCTATTAATATCACACGTAGACCAGCAATTCTAACCTTAGCTGTGCATTAAATCACTAGAAGACCATTTAAAACGACTCTGATGCCCGCGTCTCAGCCTAGACCAACTCAATCTGAATCTCTGCAGGGCAGGGCCCAGGCATTTGTGTTTTTAGGGGGTTCCTTGAGTGATTCTAATCTCAGCCAGGGCATTGGTTACTTTGCTAACATGATATAGCTACGAGGAGAAGGATTAGCTTGCTCGTGGGAAGAGTTAAGAAATCAGCCAGCAGGATACATCCCAAAATGTTAATGGAAAGTTCTCGAACATCCTACAAAAACCCCCACAAACGCCCCTGATTCCCTCCTCCAAAGGGTCACCCAAGCCAGGAGCTGATCCCACCGACCTGTGAGAGGTATTTATACAGCTGGGGGTCTCGTTCAAGTCCCAGGTAGGCAAGGCGCTCCTCTTCACCACCCGCTAGCAGCTGGTAGAAGATGTGGAAATTCCGCTCCCCCTGGTTTTGATAGACGACTCGAGACTTTTCTATCAAGTAACTGATGATATGCCCACCCACGGGAACGCCCTTCAAAACAGAAAAGAAAATGCAGCAATGACAAACAACCAAGCCACCGCTGTCTTTCTGGTAGCTTCTGTTGAACAGAAGTGCTTAATTTGAATGAAGTCCAATCTATCAATCTGCTCTGATTAGTGTTTTCTGGGTTCTGTTTAAAAAGATTTTTGCCTACTCCAAGGTCATGAAGATATTTTCCATGTTTTTGTCTAGAAGCATGAGTGTTTTACCAATTAGGACTATGATCCATCATTATTTAATTGTATATGTGGAGTGATGTCAAAGGTCTTTCTATTGGTATCCATTTGATCAGCACCATTTATTGGAAAGGCAGTCTTAACCCTGCTGAATCACAGTGGTGTTCCTGTCCTACGTCAGGTGACTGTATTTGTGGGGGTCTTTCTGGACTCTTCTAGTCCCCTGGCTTTGCTATCTATCCTTGTGTCAATATCACACTGTTTAATTATTATTTTTAATATATCCAATAAAGGATTTGTATTCCAGAACATAGATAGAATTCTTGCAAATCTATATGAAAAAACAGACAACCCAATTAAAAAGAGGCAAAAGTCTTGAAGGAAAAAGAAGACCTCTGAGTGGCCAAGAAGCAAAACGTCATTAATTATCAGGGAGATATTAATACAAACTTAAATCACAGTGAAAAACCACTCTACCCCACCAGAATTTCTAAAACTGAAAGGAATAACAATACACATGTTGGGAAGGGTGGGCAGCAACCAGGACTGGCATTCTTTACCCTAACGTTGCTGGTAGGAACCCAACAATTTCACTGCTGGGTCTATACCCAGCATAAACTAGCGCTTACATATCTACTAAAATGCACAAGCGTTTTAGTCCCGAATTGCAAACAACCCAAATGTCCATCAACAGGAGAACAAATGAATTGTGATATAGTCAGAGAATGAAAAAAATGTGCAAATGCCACATGCAATGACATGCATGAATCTCACAGATACAATGTTGCTGGAAAGAAGCCAGACACAAAACAGAACGCACTGTATCAATCCATTCATATGAAGTTCAACGAGCAGCAAAACAGATCTGGGATTATAAAGGTCAGAACAGTGGGCCAGTGCTGGGGAAGGACAGAAAAACCTCTGAATGCTGGAAATTTCTATATCTTGATCTGAGTAGTAGGCATGCAAGTTAATAGGTATGTAAAAGTTCATTGGGCTGTCCTGATGTTTCATGGCCTTTTCAGTATGTGTTGAACTTCAGTAAAAGGCTTTAAAATATACACAGTGATTAGATTTCCTTCCAAGTCTATTCATGCTTCCACACATGGGACTCTGGGGACACTGAGCCAATCTGTTCTAATTGCTGCTCTCAGTGCTCAGATACCTATTGTCTTCCGGTCTAACTGTTATTTGACCACTTGGAATTATATGCCTTTGAGAATTTTTTTTTTTTTGGGGGGGATAGAGTCTCACTCTGTTGCCTGGGCTAGAGTGCCGTGGCATCAGCAGCCTAACTCACAGCAACCTCAGACTCCTGGGCTCAAGCAATCCTCCTGCCTCAGCCTCCTGAGTAGCTGGGACTACAGGCATGCGCCACCATGGCCAGCTAATTTTTTTCTATATATATTTAATTGACCAATTAATTTCTTTCTATTTTTAGTGGAGATGGGGTCTCGCTCTTGCTCAGGCTGGTTTTGAACTCCTGACCTTGAGCGATCCTCCCGCCTCAGCCCCCCAGAGTGCTAGGATTACAGGCATGAGCCACCGCGCCCAGCCTGCCCTTGAGGATTTTGTATACCCTTCCCACTCGCATTAGCCCCGTTTAAATTCCATGTACAGCACAACTACACTCATTCATGTACATATCATTTTTCATGTGGCTTTCATGCCACGACAGAAGAGTTGAGCAGTTGCAACTGTATGGCTGCATGGCCCACAAAGCCTAAAATACAAGGTCAGGAGTTCGAGATCAGCCTGAGCAAGAGCAAGACCTGTCTCTACTAAAAAATAGAAAGAAATTAGCTGGACAACTAAAAATACATAGAAAAAATTAGCCGGGCATGGTGGCACATGCCTGTAGTCCTAGCTACTCAGGAGGCTGAGGCAGGAGGATCGCTTGAGCCCAGGAGTTTGAGGTTGCTGTGAGCTAGGCTGACACCATGGCACTCTAGCCTGGGCAACACAGTGAGACTCTGTCTCAAAAAAAAAAAAAAAAAAAGGCTAAAATATTTGCTCTCTGGCTCTATCTGAAAAAGTTTGCTGACTCCGGCCACTTAAGTAGGCATGGCTAAACGATATACTGTTTACCTGTGACTTGTTCTCTAGCTTTCTAAAAACGGTATCACTCTGGCACACGGTATACTCCCAAGACCCCCTCATCCACGTTAGGTGTTGTGTAGTTCGTTCGCCCCCACTGTGGTACAGTACCTCCCTTGTGAACATACCACAATTTAACTAGTCATTCTCCTATTGAGGGACATTCAGTTCTCTGCAGACGTGTTGGTTGTGTTCAGTACTTTTACCATCACGAGCAGTGCTGTCGTCGACCTGCTGACACGTCTATAGGGGTATCTCTGGGGGTGGAAGGGCTGCACCTTAGGTTACGTGATTTCAGCTTCCCAAAATAGTACCATAATCATTGCTGCACCCTACTGTTTTCCAAATGGGTTGCACCCGTGTACACCCCACAGCGGTGTGTAAGAATTCCTAATGATCCGTATCTTTCCCAACATCTGGTATTGTCAGACTTCTTCATTTTTGCCCAACTAGTACTAACCCTGGATTGTTTTTAACTGTTGAGCCGATACATGCCCTTCCTTCCTTAAGGGGCCTTGGGTTGGATTCCATCACTGGCGAAAGAAGGGACCCCGTGAACCGGTAATAGGAACTTCAGTGTACCTGAAAGTCAAACTGTATGTCCATGTATTTTCCAAATCTGCTGGAGTTGTCATTCCGGAGTGTTTTGGCATTTCCAAAAGCCTTGGAATACAAAGTGTCATTCACTGTCATTTAAGCTCATCATGCTCGTCAAATTGCTGACCCCAAATTACATGCTTATCATGCAAATGAAGGAGAGAGGGAGGAGCCAGGGAGGAAAGCCACACCTTATCTTCTCAGAAGAACTCACTACCTACAGAGAATTTAATGCCAAATGCGAGATTTGGACCTGGGGAAAAGAAGGGAAAAATACCTTCTCCCTAGAATCCAATCTAGGACTGTATTAGACATATCCTAGGGAGAGGTTATAGGACCCCCGGCCCTCGCTGTTCTAGAAAGCACAGTTGACAGCCCCCATCACCAGACCCCTTCTTATATCAAATTGTTTAGCTCAAAGGGTCTACTGGGAAAAGGTCTTCAACCACAAACATCTTTTACAGAAAGGGCCACAAAAACACAGGAGAAAACAACTTGTTCACTATCAGCCAGCAAGTCAGTGAATTTTAATAGTAGAAATAATAATAATAGCAGGAATAATAATAACCAAAATGATTTTGATCATAAAAAAATCTTAAAAAATAATAAAGTATTATTTTAGTGCTAACTAATTCTGCAGTGGTGTGCCTTCTGTGCATTCATTGCATTTAATCTTCAAAACCTCTTAAGAAGCAGGTACTATGAGCAGACCCATTCTACAGATGGAAAAACAGGCTCTGGGATTTGGAGGGACTTGCTGAAGCTTGCTGGTGCTTGGCCGTGCTGGAATTAGTAACCAAGCCTGCCAGACTTACTTCCAGTCACACCCTCAACATGACACTACCAGTGAGACCCCTCCTCTGAACAGTGGCCTGCCCATTTTGACTGACACGCCCAGGCAGAGGATTCTTCTTACCTAGTGACCCTCCCTGGAACTACCCGCCATTGGTCCTCAGAGATCGCTTACCTCCAGCACTGGATTGGAGAGCAGCAGTCTGTCTCGGGCTACTTGTAGTGACTGGGTCATTGGACAGGTCACCGCAAAATACTGGAGAATCTTCTTGGAGGCCTCTGTTTTCCCTGCCCCGCTCTCTCCAGAAATGAGGATGAAGTGGTTATTTAGTTCAGAGCACATCATGCGGTAAGCATTGTCAGCTATGGCATACCTAGAGAAGGAGTCAGACAGAAACAAACAACAAAAAAATTTTTTTTTTCTGAGACAGGGTCTGGCTCTGTTGTCCAGGTTAGAGTACAGTGGTGTCATCATAGCTCACAGCAACATCAAACTCCTGGGCTCCAGCAATCCTCCTGCCTCATCCTCCCGAGTAGCTGGGACTACATGTGTGCGCCACCATGCTTGGCTAATTTATCTATTTTTTGTAGAGACAAGGTCTCGATCTTGCTCAGGCTGGTCTTGAACTCCTGGCCTCAAGCAATCCTCTTGCCTTGGCCTCCCAAAATGCTAGGATTACAGGTGTGAGTCACCACACCAGGCCACAAATTGGATTTAATGCTACTTCCCTTGACTCTGACACCCACCAGAGAAGGACAAAATACCCCACCTCCAGGAAGCCACATCCAGACTATGGTACAAGGACACTGGGCTCAGACAGGTATCAACCCCCTGCATGACCCACTGACTGATCAAATATAAAGTGTACTAGATATCAAAACTCAAATAGTAGAAGAGTTCAAGCGAAAAATTTCAGCAGTAATAAAAACATTTTTCAAAATTTACAACATTTATTTTTTAAACTGCATCAATATTTCTTATAAGAATAAGCCAGATACGAAACTACATCCCCAAGAGACATTCCATTAACTGTAGGTGGAAATAACATTTTGTCTAAATATTAAATAATTCCATAAATATAATAAGATCTCATGTTTTCTCTTTCCCTCAAAACCTAGAGTACTAAGAATGCAGCGGTAGGAAACCAAAGAGATTAAAACACTTCTGTGATATCTTCAGGTCAAGAGGTATTAATAAAACTATTATAAGGGCTTCATCTCCAAGATGAGAAACAAAAGCATGAAAGTCTCCCAAGAATATAAGCTTAGCGTGTGGCAGAGTTTGAAAGCTATTTCAGCTGTCAAAATAGGGTGATGATGCAGAAAGGTTTGTAAATGTCTTAGGAGGTAGAATAGCTAAGTCACCAAGACAAATGAAGGGAGAACCTATATCTTAGCCCAGAAGTCAACCAAGGAGGAGAACTAGGAAATTCAGCAAAGCTTGAGTCGTGTAGGCTGGACAGGAGGAAATGGCTCATCTTAAGCTTCTACAGCCCTGGTAAGTTTCCATCAATGGGCAGTCTCAGGGGCTGCCATGATACTCAGGCACCAGTAGATGGCACTATAGCGACCCCTTTCTCAGAGAAGACACTTCTCTGGCCATACTTCTCCGCAGGGACACAGAGATTGCACCCTTTGTCATATTTAAGCTGAGATTCCGTAAGACCTATAGCTTTCTACTGCTCTCAAAGACATTTCACGAGAAGGCGAGAGCTTAAGTTCAGAACCTCGTGAACGTGCATCAAAGATTTGGATGGGTGGATGGATGCACCATGGGAAGGAGGGAGAGGAGGTGGGAAAAAGAAAAAGAGAGAGGAAGGGGAAAAAAAAAATAGAAAAATACTACTAGTGATGACCCCGTGGATGCTACTTACACATGTGGTGGCAGTTCAAAGAAATTGACCCCTTGATACAGTTCCATCTGGCTCACGGTGTAGATTCCCAGCTCCTGGTACGGATTCACGGACACGAGGAGGGTCCCAATGTATGTCTAGGGACATGGACCAAAGCACAGGTGAGGGATTCCAGGGTGCAAAAGAAGCTCTGACTCGAGGAGGGGGGGGACAAAGGCAATATATGAAACCTAAACATTTGTACCCCTGTAATATGCCAAAATAAAAATTAATTAATTAATTAAAAACACACTATGATCCCCACTCAGTGCTGAGGCTATAACAGGATGCATCAGGCTGTGTGGGAGCTTACGTACGGACAGGGGCAGGGAAGACAAAACACCAAAGAATCAAGACAACTTCCACGAGAGACAGTGTTAAGAAAGGTGTACGCAGGGTAATGAGGGCCTTGATGACTAAGGCAGGCCATTTTAGCTAGCCGGCACAGGGAAGGCTTCTTTAAAAGGAGGTGACAGGCCGGGTGTGGTGGCTCACGCCTGTAATCCTAGCACTCTGGGGGACCGAGGTGGGAGGATTGCTCAAGGTCAGGAGTTCGAAACCAGCCTGAGCAAGAGCGAGGACCCCGTCTCTACTAAAAATAGAAAGAAATTAATTGGCCAACTAAAAATATATAGAAAAAATTGGCCGGGCATGGTGGCACATGCCTGTAGTCCCAGCTACTCAGGAGGCTGAGGCAGGAGGATCGCTTGAGCTCAGGAGTTTGAGGTTGCTGTGAGCTAGGCTGACGCCACGGCACTCTAGCCCGGGCAACAGAGTGAGACTCTGTCTCAAAAAAAAAAAAAGGAGGTGACATCTGAGCCGAGACTTGGCCAAGTGTGACAGGCTGGCTGCACGGGAGGCCAGTGTGGCCGAAGCCCGTGAGTGAGGGAAGAAGGGAGAACGGTAAGAGAACGTCCAAGAGGAAGCAGGTTTGGATCACACAGGCCCTGGGGGCTGCCGCAAGAAAATGGCGTTTTATTCCAAATGCGACAATGGCAGAGACAACACTGTCCTCCCCTACTGAAATGAAATACCTGCCCTGAACTGGGACATGAATGGATGGCTTTAAGGGAGGAGCACCGTGACCTGATTTATGTTTCACAAAGGTGTCTCTGGCCATTGAGTGAAAGCAGGTTGGCTGTACCCACCAGCCTTCTAAAACTGAGCAAAATACTCCCACTATTGGCATCTATTTCCCTAGATTTCAACATTTACACCCTATTCATATTCAAGTTTTTCAAGTACTCATATTTGCAATATAACCACTAACATAAGACTTCCTGGAGTATAATTATGAATAAACAAAGAGCTCCAAGCTCTCATAGAGGAAAAATAAATATTTGGGCCCCTTTGAAAATACAGCTGATATTTTCAGATTCTGAGTTTGCTGTTGTTTCAAATACAGGACATACTAAAGCCTGCTTTAAGATTGCTAAAATCTTTCTCACTAATATTTCCAATTCCCAGGACAAAAATCAAATCGAGAAACTGGAACAGAGAATTTTGATTAAAATTCTGCATTGCTTCAATCAGGAGAAATCTGGTCTTCCAGGGTGGAAGATAGTTTCTGAAATTTATCAGTTCAACATTTCACTTAATCTTGAGGGTCTAATCATCCCATCTATACTTCTCCATACCATGCTATTTCTCCTTTGCTTACACAGAAAATTAGTTTAATTTTTTTTCTCCTTCAACAATTAAGGGTGATAATTCTGAAAGTTTAAGCTGCAGGATATAAACTCTAAGAAACACCTTGCTTATTTCTTCTGGTAACCTTGCTTACAACATATAAATTAAGTCACAGTCACCATTACAAATAAAATAGCTATATGCCAAATCTTTTTAAACTGCTTCTGATTGTCTAATTTACCCTTAGCAGACCAAATGGAATCTCAAAAAAAAAAAAAAATTGAATAATTTTAATAACACCCCGTGACACACACAGAGACTCTAGGAGTTTACCCTAGAGGATACAACTGGAAATTGACCAACCAAATCAGGGTGTGGTGATAAATGGACAATTTAGTAAGAAGTGGCTACTATTAGAGGAGACAAGAGCAATCTGAGAAGTGTTTGGGAAAGATTCATGGGATGCGCTCAGTGGACCTCTCTTATTTTTGCCAGGTTGGCATCGCTCCCCTCTTCTTCCCATGGAGTCCTCGGAGGAGCACTCTTCCCCGGCTCTGGGTCCACGATCATCCCCAGGGACGGGCCTGGGAACCCAGCCTGGCCAATCAGAATAGTCCTCACTCCTAGCCACGGGGATTGGTTCTGAGATAGGCACACCCCCACCAGGATGGGCCAATCAGAGCCGAGAACGTCAGCACCGGGACATTGACTAGAACTGCTTCCTTCTAAGTAGCGACGCCAAGCTGAGGAAACGTCAGCCTGGGTCTGAGGGCAGCCATCTTGTCACCCTGCACAGAGAGGCTGCCTGAGACGGGCACTGATGCAAAAAAAAGCAGAGCAGGGACAAGCAGGAAGAGTCCTCCAGACAGCACCCGGAAACCTAGATCTCTTCCTGAACTCCTGAGTTACTTATGTCAACGGGTCCCCTTTTGTGGCTTAGGCCAGTGGAAGTTGGGTCTCTGTCTCTGGCGGCCACAAAAGCCTTAGCACAGAGGATCAAAGTTGCAGCTGACCGCGGTCCCTTGACACCTCTCTCTAAAGGCGAACCGGATAGAGCGGTGCTGTGCACAGCCATCAGAGCTGTGAGGGCGTGAAGGGAGCGACCACGCCAGGGAAGCAGCTGAGAAAAGGGTCAAGTTACGTATATGAGATTCTCGCGGAAGCGCTTGCGAAGGTTGTCCACAAAAGCGGTTTCGCTGGTGTACGCGTCCAGCAGCACAAAATCCTGCACCCCGACCTTGTCCCGGGCGGTGAGCGTCCCCTCCATGTGCAGACGAATGTGCTTCCTCCTCACTTCTTTCTGCAGGAGACAGAACATTCCTTAGCAGCTCATTTTTTCGGTGACATCTGTTGCACGTCTAATGCGTGGAAATAACAAGATGCTAAAGCCTGGGATGGTAGAGAGTCAGGCTGAAATGACGCTGTGTTCATTTAGAGTTTACACTCCGGTTAGGGATACGAGGTGATAAGAATGAAAGCACATATGACAATAAAGCCACAGCAGCTAACAAGAACTGACTATTTATTGTGTCTGGTACTGTCTGAAATGCTTGACTTTTATTATCTCATTTAATCCGGATGCTGACTCTCTGAAGTAAGCACTATTAACATACCCATTCTACAGATGAGGAAACTGAGGCACATGGATGTTAGAAACCGTGCCCAAGATCTGCCAAAAGGCAGAGTCAGAATATGAACCTGGACAGCCTGACTTAAGCTCACTTTCCTGACTACCATGCATTCACTAAGTGTTAATTGTCTAAACTCTGGGTGACTCCAGGGCGAGTGATGAGGAGTTTGGGTCAGAAAGGGAATTTCTTGTTACAGAGGAGTATTCGAGGAAGGACAAACTTGGGTGTCCCTCCCTAAGGCTGGGCTTTAGAGCTCACTGGAGAAGGTGTGGTCGCAGCTCACTGGGTGGCAGAGATTCTCACCGGGTTAGTAGGGCCGGAGCTGTTCCACGGTCACCGGCCACAGGCACTGCTGGGACAGGGGCCGTGGAGGGCCACGGGAATCAACCCTCCAGGGCTCAGGCAAGCTGAGGCCAGATGGCAATTGTGATTCTGGAGTGGTGGCGAGAGTTGGTAGGTGCAAAGCCTGGAGTATGTGATTACAAAATGGTCTGTGTTGCAAAAATGGTCACCAGGCCGGTGGCCATAGCTGTGAGGTCACCGAGGGACTGTGCTCTGGGTACACAGTTAGGGCACGTCCCACCCATGGATCACTGTGCCCCAGACTGTACAGCCAGAAAAACAAGAAAAAGCAAAGCCTAGCAAAGGGAAGCAGGAAGAGTAGCCTCCTGCTGCCAATGGTACTCTAGCGCCCTCTACTGACAAAATTAATATCGTGCTCACTTCAAGGAGAAATGCTAAGTCCAGTTCGCAGCGATGTCGCAGAGTGGATTCGGATCTGAGAGGCCATACATTGAAAACTAGCACATATGGACATGCAGAGATCCTAGAATAGACGAAACAACCTTGCAAAAGAAACACGCAGCTAGAGGACTCACACTTCTTAATTTCAAGTAATCCAGACTGTGGGTCAATCGATTTTTGGCAAAGATACTACAACAATTCAGTGAAGAAATGGAAAATCTTTTCAACCAAGGGTTCAGGAACAACCAGAAATCCATAAGAAAAAAAATTGCATTTCAATCCCTATCTTATGCTACATATACACACATACACATATATATTTTTTTCTTTTAAACTCAAGATGGATCTTAGACCTAAATGTAAATGTAAAATCTGTAAAGCTACTTGGAAGCATAGAAGAAAGCAAGGGATTATCTTTGTAACCAGAGGAAGGCAAAGATTTCTTAGACAGGACACAGAAAGAAATAACGATAAAAGGAAAACAATAAGAAACTAGATTCCTTCAAATACAAAACCTCGTATCAGTAGACACTGTTAAGAAAATGAATACCTGGCTTAAAAAATTAAAAAAGAAAAAGAAAATGAATAGACGAAGCACAGACTGGAAGAAAATATTCACAAAATACATAGCTACAAAGAGTCTGTATCGGGAATAAAAGGCACCTAGAGCCCAATAATAAAAAGAAAAACCCAATAATAATTGGGCCAGAGACTTGCATGGACACTTCACAAAGGAAGACAGAAAATCTCTCAACATCATTAGTCATCCGAGAAATGGAAGTTATTCTAAAACCACGAGACACCACCGGAATAGTTAAAATGAAATATACTGACAACACCAACCACCGGCGAGGCTGTGGAGTAGACAGAATTCTTTTACATTTCTAGGCGGAATGACAAGGGATCCGATCACTTTGGGGAAAGATCTGGCAGTTTCTAATGAAGTTACCCATGCCTTTAGCCTTTGATGGAGCAATTCCATTCCTCAGTATTTACACAAGAGAGATGTAAACATGTGTCCACCAAAAGACTTGAACATGAAATTCAACTCATGCTCAACTTTATTCAGAGCGGCCCCAAACTGGAAACAATCCAAATAGCCATCAACTGCAGAATGCCCGGGGTCCCTCTGTGCAATAGAATGAGCACGGCCGTAAAAGAGAAATAATGGGTGTGCGCAATGGCGTGATGTCTCTCGCAGGCGTTACGCGGAGTGAAAGGACCCAGCCACAAAAGAGTACATCCTGTATGATTCCATTGACGCGGCATTCTAGGACAAGCAAAACTAATCCACAGTGAAAAATCAGAACAATTGTTGCCTAGTTGGGTAGCTGTCAGGCAGGGGACATTTCTGGAGTGACGGAAACGTTCTATATCTCGATGGGGCTGTGAGTTGCACGGGTGTATCCATTTGTCAAGACAAGTTGTTAAAATTGTGTGCATTTTGACACCCGTATATTTTATTTTTAAGAAAGAATCATAAAAAAATAATTGAGTGGGAAAGGGGTCAAGAGTGGCTGGAAGCACAAAGCAAAACAGAATTGGCAAAATTTTAGTTGTTGAAGCCAGGCGGTGGGTATGGAGGATTTATTTATTTATTATTGATGCATAATAGGTGTACATCATTTTGGGGTACATGTAAACATTCATATAATTTGTAAAGAGCAAATCAGTATACTTGAGATACTCATCCCCTTAAATATTTGTCTTTTCTTTATGCTAGAACCAAATTCTTCCCTTCTAGCTATTTTGAAATATACAATAGATTATTTTAAACTATAGTCATCCTACTGATCTATCAAACACTAGGTCTTATTTCTTCTATGAAATAGTATATTTGTACCCATTCATCAACTGCTCTTCAGAGGGGGGGTTTATTATACTGTTCTGTCTACTTTGTATAAATTTGAAATTTTCCATAATAAAAAGTTAAAAAAAAAAAAACAACAACAGAATGGCCACCAGATGTCTCCCTACACTAGCCAAATGAGGCTAAAAGAATCGCCAGCAACCTAAGGTTGAAAACAATGCATTTAGATCAAACAATATTTTCATGATTCCAAATATTCTTATTTTATTTATATATATATTTTTAATAGAGACGGGGTCTCGCTTTTGCTCAGGCTGGTCTTGAACTCTGGAGCTCAAACGATCCGCCTGCCTCGGCCTCCCAGAGTGCTAGGATCACAGGCATGAGCCACTGCGGCCAGCCCCAAATATTCTTATTTTAAAGTTTGGGTTTTTTTTTAATAAGAGGAGCAATATATCATAATGATTAGCACAAGGACTTCGGAGCATGAGCCTGTTCAGGTTCAAATCCCATCTCTGTCGCTTCCTGACAGTACAACCTTGAGGGAGTCCCTTAATCTCTCCAAGTTCCAAATCTCTGTTTCATCTCGGCAAAATGCAGTAATCATCGTACCTACCTCGTAGGGTCGTTGGTTTGAGCAGAACCACGCAAAACACGTGGAGGAGTGCCAGGCACACTGTAAGTTTTGTGAGTACTTGCTTCTGTCGTTGTTAGTATGAGTAATATGATGATTGGAAACGGGGGCCGGGCGCAGTGGCTCACTCTTGTAATCCTAGCACTCTGGGAGGCCGAGGCGGGAGGATCGCTCAAGGTCAGGAGTTAGAGAACAGCCTGAGCAAGAGTGAGACCCTGTCTCTACTAAAAATAGAAAGAAATTACTTGGACAGCCAAAAATATACAGAAAAAAAATTAGCCGGGCATGGTGGCGCATGCCTGTAGTCCCAGCTACTCAGGAGGCTGAAGCAGTCCTGTCACTCCTTCTTCCTTTTATTAACTAGGACCTTTCTATAAAGAGAAAGTTTCCTTATGAACTATTTGGTTGCTCTGTGCTAGAGTTTACAAAGGAAAGGCAGGATAAATGCTTAATTTGCCAGTTTTCAGAAAAACGAGTTGGTTCCATAGCATCTTCCAAAGGTAACAATGAGTTTTTAATGTCATTACAAATCCATGGGTTTAAATGTACTTGATGTGTTTCATTCCATGACAATTATCCTTAATGCTGCTCAATTTATCCCATTTCTTGGCCAGTGGGAACCTATGAATCAGGTGCTTATATCCTTTTGATGTGGCTTTAATAGTCTTTAATAGGTTCTTTGCTTATCAGGATGCCAAGTTGTTTCAGACCTATCTTAAGATATTTTCAGCCCAGACCTCTGCAGTTTCTCCAATGAGCTCTGGTTTTCTTCAGCGGGAGGACAGTAGATACCACAATCAGACACTAGGGGTGCTCATTGCTACTGGGCTGGCTGTTGTTTCTAGGCCTTTTCAATAGAGAAGGCAACAGAGTATTTTTAAAATAAAATACATCATGAGTTTATTGTGATTCTCAATTTAATACAGAACTAAGGCATTTTTACTTAACTTTATTTTTCTTATATCTCTTCTTTCTCCCATCCAAAAATTCCAGTTCAATGACATAAGTAATTTTTCATTGGCTTTATTCACGATACACAGACAATAGTCTCAAAATAACAATACCAACACTATGATCAACATAATTACTGAAAACGGTTTAAAATTTTTTGAATTCTTAATCCTCAGGGTATACCTCACTGCAGTTGTATAGATACATTACTGTGTTTTTAGATTCCCTTGAAATAGTTAATCTCTTATATGTCTATACCAGCAAACACACACACATTTAGGTTTATTTTTTTCATTTTACTATTTTTTGGGGAATGGACTTTTAAATTTAGTTTTGTTTTATAATTATGTAAAATATTTAATGGCTCCAAAGAATAAAATAAGTCATATTCAAAGAACTAACTCCTATTTCTGTCCTTTCCCCCTTATTCCCTTCCTTCTCCCATAAATAACCATTTTTAAAATGTTAAAATTGGCCAGACGCAGTGGCTCACGCCTGTAATCCCAGCACTCTGGGAAGCTAAGGCGGGCGGATCGCTCAAGGTCAGGAGTTCAAGAGCAGCCTGAGCAAGAGTGAGACCCCATCTCTACTAAAAATAGAAAGAAATTAATTGGCCAACTAAAACTATATAGAAAAAATTAGCTGGGCATGGTGGTAGTCCTAGCTACCCGGGAGGCTGAGGCAGGAGGATGGCTTGAGCCCAAGAGTTTCAGGT
>CAUYRT010006646.1:0-19629 GCA_963574885.1 Lepilemur ruficaudatus
AATTAGCCGGGCATGGTGGCACATGCCTGTAGTCCCAGCTACTCAGGAGGCTGAGGCAGGAGGATCACTTGAGCCCAGGAGTTTGAGGTTGCTGTGAGCCAGGCTGATGCCATGGCACTCTGGCCCGGGCGACAGAGTGAGACTCTGTCTCCAAAACAAAAAAAAAAAAAGGCCCTGTCTACATCTATTTTCTACTGCTATAAAAGACTACCACAGACTGGATAATTTATAAAGAAAAGAGATTTATTTGGCTCACAGTTCTAGAGACTGGGAAGTCCAAGATTGAGGGGCCCCATCTTGTAAGAGTCTTCTTGCTGCATCATAACATGGCAGAAGGTATCTCATTGCGAGAAAGCATGTGTATGAGACACAGAGAGTAAAAGGGGGCTGAACTCCTGTGGAAACTAACCCACTCTCATGATAACTGCATTAATCATTTCATAAGGGCAAAGTCTTCATGACCTAATCACCTCCTAAAGGTCCCACCTCTTAATACTGTCACAGTGGCAATTCAATTTCAACATGAATTTTGGAGGGGACACACTCAAATCATAGCAGTGGTATTGTTAATGATCTGGATTCAAGATTTACACCAAAGGGCTTTTATGATGGAATAGTTCATAAAGGCTGGAATTGATATCAGATCAAAAAGATATTAATGACATAATAGTTAACAGACAACTAGGTTCAAGTTTAGAGCAAAAGGGTGCAGATGATGGAAGTGTTAACTGAGAACAATTGGGATGTCAGATCCATTAGTAGTGAAATAGATAAGAGAGTCTCACGTTTGAGGTTAGGAACACAAAACAGATGATGGTAGAATAGTTTATAGCAATCTAGGTTTGTAGTCAAGGCAAAGGGACAGTGATAGTGGCTCTTCAGTGTAACAGGGACTACCCCCACCTGTCACACATGGTCCAATTGTCACCACTCTGCAGCCCTCCTACTTGCCCCCCCTCAATGCTGGTACCACTTTTCCAGCCTGTCACTCAGCCTGTCACAGCCCAGGGTCATTGCCTCACATTAGAGCCTCATATTGGCAGGGTCTGCCTCTGTCTATAACTCACAACCGGAGTCACTGCCCTCTAGGTTTCCCATTGGTCCTTCACTGGAAGCAGGGCCTGCCCCAGCCTGTCACTCACAGACCCAGCATTACCTGATTCCATGCTTCTTATTGGCCCTTAGCCCCAGTGTCACACTCCACACCCAACCTCCCATTGCACCTTTAATGGTACAGGGCCTGTCTCTGACTGTCACTCACAGCCCTTATATTCACATCTTCTAGAATTTCCATTAGTTCTTCAGTGCTGGCAAGGCCCACTGCACCTGACCCTCAAAGCCCCAGCACTGCCACCCTCCGGACCTACCATTGGCTCTTCGATGCTGGTAGGGCCAGCCCTTACCTGTCACTCGCAGCCCCAGAGTCACTGCCCTCCAAGACTCCCATTGATCCTTCTATTTAGGCAGGGCCTACCCCTGTCACTCACAGCACCAACATCATCACTCTCTAGGTCTCTCATTGGCTTTTCAATGTGACAGGGCTCACCCTAGCTTGTCACAGCTCTAGTGTCCCCATCATTACTGCCTTCTGGACCTCCCATTGGCCTTTCAGTGGGGCAGGATCAACTTCCACTTGTCATTTACAGCTGCAGCATCACCATCTTCTAGGTCTTCCATTGTCCACCCATGGTCTGTCCCTGCTTATTGCTTTCAGCATAGTGGCATCACTGCCCAGGCCTCCCATTGGCCCCTCAAATAAGTACAGCCCACTCCAGCCAGCCTGTCATTCACAACAACCAGTGTTAACGTCCTCCCAGCTTCCCATTGACTCCTCTAAGCTCTGCCAAGGCCAGTCTTTGCCTGTCACAATCTTCCTGCCCCTGTATTCTGATAGTCTCTGACAGACTTAACAGAAGCCAGAACAGATCACCTTTGTTCAGTATTGATAATAGAAAACTAGACCCATAATTTGAGACCGATACTTTGATCACAAAAGAATTAACAAAGTTATAGATTTGCAATTCATAGTAGAGAGTCATTGATTGCAAAATGGTTATATGAGACCTGAGTCTGATGCTCAGGCAAGAAGAGCAGAGGATAAGGTTTAGTAGTTATATATCTGTTGAGGGTTTAGTATCCAAAATATACAAAGAACTCTTACAAGCCGGGCGCGGTGGCTCACACCTGTAATCCTAGCACTTTGGGAGGCCGAGCTGGGTGGATCGCTCAAGGTCAGGAGTTAGAAACCAGCCTGAGCAAGAGCAAGACCCCACCTCTACCAAAAATAGAAAAAAATTAATTGGCCAACTAAAAATATATAGAAAAAATTAGCCAGGCATGGCAGCGCATGCCTGTAGTCCCAGTTACTCGGGAGGCTGAGGCAGGAGGATCGCTTAAGCCCAGGAGTTTGAGGTTGCTGTGAGCTAGGCTGATGCCATGGCACTCTAGCCCAGGCAACAGAGGGAGACTGTCAAAAAAAAAAAAAAAGAACTCTTACAATTTAAAAGCCAAAAGACAAAAAAAATACCCCACTTAATACTGGGTGAAGGACTTGAATAGATATTTCTCTATTGTAGAAGTGTTAAGAGGGGCCTGGATTCTTTGCATAGAATAGAGGAGCACTTATGGGGGGAATATTAATAATGCCAAAGATACAGTTTAGACTTTAGGGATATTGATGGTGGAAGAGTTAACAGATTCATGAATTTGAGAAATAGAAGTACTGATGGTAGAAAAGTTGATAGCTAATTTGATTTGAGGTCTAGATGAGATGGGCATGGATACTGGAAAAATTAGCAGGGACCTCATTTCTTTGTCACATATGGTAAGTTAAAAATGAACACAGTTCTTTGCAGCTGCTCCCATTCTTACTCTGGGCTGGTCTTGTGACTGACTTTGACAGTAGAATGTGGCAGAGTGATGTTATGCCAGTTATGGCCTAAATCTCAAGAGGCTTTGTAGATTCTGCCTTCATCCTTGCAGAACTCCTCCTCCACCATGTGAAGAAGGCCAGGATGGAAATCCAAGTGAGGAAGCATAGCCCAGCCATACTAGCCATTATGGCCATCTAGGTGAGGACCCAGACATGTGAGAGAGGCCACCTTGGACCTTCCAGCTGACTGCAGCTGCATGTGTGAACCCAGGTGAGAACAAATTTCCTGTGTGTCAAAAAGATATTAACATAATGGATTGTATCTGCCTGACTATATAATATTATGAAAGGGTGAGTTTTTAAAATTTTTGCAATCTCTTAAACAGATTGCCTGTGATGCATGTTGCAGTCTGGCTCAATGCTTATTCAATAATAAAGCTATTTTCTTTTCTCCCTATATTTTGTGGAGAGGAATTTCTGAGTTAGCACATTTTATTTTTAATTATACTTCCTCAACAAATTTGGCAATGAGGAAAGGATGAGTGTGAGTCTGGCAGTTCATAAATTGAATGGACAAGCTAAAGGTTTTGTGGCCACACAACAGTCAGATAAGAACCCTGAATTATAAAACATCTCCCTTTTAGCTCTTTGCTATTTTGGAATGTTAGCTGGATAAACCACCCTTGCCAAATTCAAGATTTTACTAAGTAAATGCCATCAGAATCTCCATTAACTTTGATGGTGGAGAAATATGGGAAGCTAGGAATGTTGTCTGCCTAAAACTTACACGGAATTACGAGGGGCCACAAATAGCCAAAACAATCTTGAGAAAGAAGAACAAAGTTGGAGGACTCACACTTCCTGATTTCAAAACTTACTGCAAAGGCAAAATAATCAAAACTGTGTGGTGCTGGCACAAGGATAAACATATAGATCAATAGAATAGAATTGAAAGTCCAGAAATAAACCTATACAGCTCAAATGATGCTGGACAAGGGTGCCAAGACGATTTAATGGGGAAAGAATTGTCTCTTCAACAAACGGTGCAGGGAAAACAGGATGTCCACATATAAAAGAATCAGGTTGGACCCTGACCTCATACCATATACAAAAATTAACTCAAAATAGATCAAAGAGGCCTGGCATGGTGGCTCACGCCTGTAATCCTAGCACTCTGGGAGGCCACGGCGGGAGGATCGTTTGAGCTCAGGAGTTTGAGACCAGCTTGAGCAAGAGGGAGATGCCGTCTCTACTAAAAAAAATAGAAAGAAATTAGCTGGACAAACAAAAGCATATATATAAAAAATTAGTCGGGTATGGTGGCACATGCCTGTAGTCCCAGCTACTCGGGAGGCTGAGGCAGTAGGATTACTTGAGCCCAGGAGTTTGAGGTTGCTGTGAGCTAGGCTGATGCCATGGCACTCTAGCCTGGGCAACAGAGTGAGACTCTGTCTCAAAAAAAAAAAAAAATTGATCAAAGACCTA
The DNA here is from genome assembly GCA_963574885.1 of Lepilemur ruficaudatus. Taxonomy (NCBI): domain Eukaryota; kingdom Metazoa; phylum Chordata; class Mammalia; order Primates; family Lepilemuridae; genus Lepilemur; species Lepilemur ruficaudatus. The sequence continues at coordinate 4,358 of CAUYRT010006646.1, forward strand.
AATATATGAATTAAAACTATAAAATTCTTAGAAGAAAACATAGGAGTTAATCTTCATGACTTTGGATTTGGCAATGATTTCTTAGATATGATACCAAAAGCATAAGGAACTAAAGAAAAAATGAATAAATTGGACTTCATCAAAATTGAAAATTTTCGTTCATCAAAGGACATTATTAGGAGAAAGAAAAGACAACTCAGAGAAGGGGAAAAATTATAATCTGAAAAGGGCTTAGTAATTATATATCTGATAAGGGTTTAGTATCCAAAATATATAAAGAACTCTTACAATTTAACAACCAAAAGACAAAAGAACCCCACTTAACACTGGGTGAAGGACTTGAACAGATATTTCTCCAAAGAAGAACAAGCACATGACAAGATTTGTCATTAATCATCAGGGAAATGCAAGTCAAAATCACAATGAGATACTACTTCACATCTACTAGCATGGCTACAATAAAAACAAATAGAAAATAACAAGTGTTGGAACGGATGTGGAGAAATTAGAAGTCTCATACACTGCTGGTGGAAAGTAAAATGGTGCAGCCACTGTAAAAAACAGTTTGGTGGTTCCTCAAAAAGTTAAACATAGAAATATCATATGATCCAGCAATTCTACTCCTAGGTATACACCCAATAAAATTAAAAATAGGTGTTGAGGGCCGGACGCAGTGGCTCACGCCTGTAACCCTAGCACTCTGGGAGGCCGAGGCGTGAGGATCACTCAAGTTAAGGAGTTCAAGACCAGCCTGAGCAAGAGTGAGACCCTGTCTCTACTAAAAATAGAAAGAAATTAATTGGTCAACTAAAAATATGTAGAAAAAATTAGCCAGGCATGGTGGTGCATGCCTGTAGTCCTAGCTACTTGGGAGGCTGAGGTAGAAGGATTGCTTGAGGAGTTTGAGGTTGCTGTGAGCTAGGCTGATGCCACGGCACTCTAGCCTGGGCAACAGAGTGAGACTCTGTCTCAAAAAAAAAAAAATAGGTATTCAAACAAAAACTTGTACATGAATATTCACAGCAGCACTATTCACAATATTCAAAAGGTAGAAACAACCCAAATGTCTATCAACTGATGAATGGATAAACCAAATGTGGTGCAGTATATCCATACAATGAAGTATTATTCAGATACAAAAAGAAATGAAGTACTGTTACATGCTACCACATGGATGAAACTTGAAGACATTATGCTAAGTGAAAGAAGATACAAAAGACCACATAGTGTATGATTCTATTTATATGAAATATCCATAACAGGCAAATCTGTGGTGACAGAAAGAAGATTACGTGGTAGCTGGGAGCTGGGAGCAGGGGTCGATGGGGAACGATTGCTTAATGAATACAGGGTTTGCTTTTGGGGTGATGAAGATCATCTGGAATTAGATAGCGGTAATGGTTGCACAACATTGTGAATGTACTAAGTGGCACTGAATTGTACATTTTAAAATGGTTCAAATAGTAAATTTCATGTTATGTGTATTTTATCACAATAAAAAAGGTGTTAATATGGGGTACAGTATGTGCAAATGGGAGCTACGGAGCAGAGTGAATGGAAACAAATAACAGTGTGATTGAATAGGGGGAAATTTGAGGCACAATGCGAGAGAACAGATTTGAAAGATTGGTAGAGTGGGAAGGAATAGGAGCTACAAGGGGCAGAGTGAGTTGGAATGGAGGTGACACTGTTACTTTATATCTCAGTGAGTCTTGTGTTCCTGGAAAGCAGTGATGGTTATGAAATCCCTCCCACCCCAACTCTTTTGTGTTCCAGCAAAGAATAAGCGCACAAGTCCCTGTATTCGTCTGCTCTGGCTGCCATAGCAAAATACCACAGACTGGGTGACTTAAACAACAGGAAATTTATTTCTAACAGTTCTGGAGGCTGGAAAGTCCAAGATGAAGGTGCTGGACGATTTGGTTCCTGGTGAGGGCTCTCTTTATGACTTGCAGACAGCTGCCTTTTCATGTTCTCACATGGCCTCTTTTTTGTGCAGATGGAGAGTGAGCAAACTGTCTTTCCTTATAAGGGCACTAATTCTATTGGGCCGTGGTTCCACCCTCATGACCTCCCTAATTACTTCCCAAAGGCCTTGTCTTCAAATATCACATGGGGCGTTAGGGCTTCAACACTGGGGGTGGGACACAGTTCATTCCATAGCAGTTCCCAATGCTTTGCATATTCTGAGATAAGAACTATCTCCATCCTCCCTCATGACTCAAGGATGACTACTTTGTTTACCTGACTCTATAAAACCCCAGGTCTCCTTTTTGTCTTTGGGGTGTTCTTTTTTAATGAAAGTTTTCCTTATTGCGTAGCCTGATAAGACTAATCTTGGTTCTGTGCATTTTGTCTTTCCTGTGATGTGACTCGGGTAGAGTCTTTGAGGTCCAGGCCCTGAACACTATCTGTCTCCCGTTTGTTCCCCCAGGCCTCAAGGAAGCCCTCAGCTGGGCACCCATAAGACTAGAACTCTGTCATCTCGGCCCTACCAAATGTCTCTGCAGCAGGTTCCCCGGAGGAGGGTGGGATGTGGGCCTGGCGGAGTCACCTTGATTTTAGCTGGATTATCACCTAGTCTCTAACTAAGATCCCACCTCGCCCTGGCTTCTTTCTCCCTGGGCTTCTCACTGTGACTCTGCCTGCACGTATGTTTACCAGTGTCACTTTCTTCACGTCTCTTTCTCCGAGGACAGAATTGTACTACCACCAGCCTTCCCCCCATTGGCACCAGTGGTATTTCCCATAGCGGACTGTACCAATGAGGGCCTTCATCATAGCTGGCCCAATATTGTGATTTCCCTGAGAGGACTACCACCTCCACACTTTCTCCCCATCTCCCCAGTGGTACTGATCTGTAGAGGAATATCAATCCTGGCTTTGGTTCCCTTCTCCCCGTAATTGTCCCTGTGCCATTTATGGTCTCCCCCATCTCTGCAGTGGTATCTCCCTGCGGAGGGCGGCTGTGGTCCCGAGCTCTGAATTTTTACGTACCAGTTCCCATCAACCCCCCAAACATCCGCGTAATTCACCCATCACTAGCCTTTGTACAAAGGGCCCTACTCTTATTGCGAAATTTTCAAATACCGCTGGAAATGCTCTCTCTTCCAAACGTTAAGAGGCACTTTTCTCTGATGTACGGAAAGGTAACGGCTGTAAAGATGTCTGCTCTCTTCACAGTCAGGTTTATGGGCACGGCCATTTTTCTTGCCAGTTAAATACGTACGACTGTTGCCGTTACGGAAGAAAAAGCTGTCGTAGTTCTACAGCACTGTAGGATGATTATAGTTAGCAATAGTTTATTGTATGTTTTCAAATAGCTAGAAAAGAGGATTTTGAATGTTCGCAACACAAAGAAATGGTAAATATTTGATGCAATAGATAAGCTAGTTATCCTGATTTGATCATTACACACTGTATACATGTATCGAAATATCACTCTGCCACCCATAAATATGTAAAATTATGTGTCAACTTCAGGCCGGGCGCGGTGGCTCACGCCTGTAATCCTAGCACTCCGGGAGGCTGAGGCAGGAGGATCGCTTGAGCCCAGGAGTTGGAGGTTGCTGTGAGCTAGGCTGACGCCACGGCACTCTAGCCCAGGCAAGATAGTGAGACTCTGTCTCAAAACCAACAACAACAAAAAAACAAATTAAAAAACACAAAATAATTTTGGCTACTAGCGCCGATGGCTTCAGTTCATGGGCAAGGATAGGGACTGGCAGTACCTAAGGCGGGGTGAAGGACGGAGAAAGTGGCTGTCGGAGGAAGCTGTGACTGATTTTGGAAACACCAAGGGGACCTTGCCAGAATAAGAATTCAGATCTTAACGTCAGAGCTGGGGATGAAGGAGGGCAGAGGGTTCACAGAGAGCGGGAGTGAGAGAGTTGGTGGTCTGCCAGTGGAGCCACACGGGCCAGTGTGGGCTCTCTAAAGATGAGAATTTACTTGGTAAGAACTTGGGAGGGGGCTCTGAGATGAGTACTGAGAGTCTCAAGGACGGGGGGTGTGAACTGAGTGATGGGAGTCTGCGGCGTCCGTCACAGGGGTCTGTGGGATGAGTGAAGGGCTCCGTAGGGTAAGTGATGCGGGGTCTGTGATTAGGTCTTTGGAGTCAGTGATGGGATCTGTGGGGTGAATGATGGGGCCGTTTGGGGTGTGTGTTGGGGGGACTCTGTGAGGTGAGTGATGGGGTCTGTAGTGCAAGTGATGGGGGTTCTGGGAGTCTCTGGAGTCAGCGATGCGAGGTCTGAGTATCCAGTGGCCTGTGAGGTCCATCATAGGGCTGTGTTGTTGAGTGATGGGGATCCATGGGGAAAACAAATGTCCTTTCCTATTTTTCTTGGCTATAGTGTGGCCATTTTACCAGCTGGCATTTATAGATTTCTGGTCTGCTGATTTGGTGAACTTTTAATCCGGGTATTCCTTGCCATCCACAACTCTTCTCTTTTCTTCTCCCCTCTCTCAACAGCTCTGCCTTTTTAGGCCTTTGCCTTCTCCTCACAACAGTTAGACATGACTAAGTTCCAGGTAAGTTTTTATATCTTCTCCCACCTCCCTCCCTACCATGTTAGGACACTTAGAAGCAAGGGAGCAGTATTGTATAGTGATTAAGAACACAGACTCTGGAGCCAGACTGCTCTTAACAGCTTTGTGAGCTTAGGCAAGTCATCTCACCTCTCTGTGCCTTAGTTTCCCTAACTGTAAAATGGGGATGATGATGATAACAATGTTGATAATGATAATACCTACCTTGTGTGGTTGGTTGTGAAGATCAGCTGAGTTAATATAAGTGTGTAGAACAATGCCTAACACATACATAATAAGCTTTATATATGAGTTTGATATTATTGTTATATTATTGTTTATACCATAAATAGATATGTATAAATACATAAAAGAAATAGGGAAGTAAAGCAAGACCAGGGCAAGGTTGAAATGTATGTGGGTAGACTATAGCATTCTACTTAATTATATTGAGCTATGGTTATTTTTCTGAGCTTCCTAGAAGCCATGACATAGACAGAAACACACTCACTTGCTTTATTTATCTCACCCATACAGAGAAAGTCACTGCCTCAGAAGCAAAGATATCCCGATATTGACAACACAGTTCTGTGATGGGCCAGCCAAGTCCTTATCAGCAATCTTGGGATAAATACAGGTACAGGATTGCTCTGCTATGACTTAAAATATGTCTTCATGTCAGTCAAAGGTGTCCTGTCTGAGCAGAACTAAAGAGATGTGACTCTTTAGGAAATCAAGGTCATGTCTGCATAAACAGCTCTCTTATGATCTGGCTCTGTACAGGAATAAAACCTTGATGATCAGGACTAATCCGTAAACCCCATGCCCTTCAAATTCTTTTTCAATATATATATTTTTTCCTCATCTGGAGTTTCAGTATAGCCTGAGCAACCCATAGGTCTGCCCTTTTCCATTTTAGGCTCAGAATTCATGATGTCCTTGACCATTTTCAGTTCTTTCCCTTCTGGCTACTTTTTAAAAAGTCTATATTATTTTGTTATTTTTTTTCTCTTCCTACAGAAGTGATATAGAAGTGGCACCAAAAATTCAAATGCTCAAGGAATGTACAATCTACAAAGGGAAATTATCTCATGATCCCATATCACCACTCATTCCAGATAACCAATTTCTGGTGAATTTGGTTCATGTCCACCTATATATCTCTCCCCTACCCCTGTTCTTTCTCTTTATATTACATACACATGTAAACATAGAGTTAACATAAGTCTTCCTTTTGCTAAAATTTGCTCATTACATAAAACTATTTTGCACTTCCCTGTTTGCCCTTCACAGAATAATATTGATAGTGGTAGTAGTAGCAATGATAATGATAGTAGAAGTGACAGAACAGGAGCCAACATGTAGTGCCAGCTTCCATTGCACCTGGCACTATAGTAAGCATGTATATGCATGGGTATCTTTCATTCTCACAATAACCCTATGAAGCAGGTACCATTATTATCTCTATTTTACAGATAAGGAAACTTGAGTTCTAGGGTGGATAAACAAGTGCCTTAGGGTTGCACAGCTGGTCACTGGCATAGCTGGGATAGTCCCTGCTCAATGAACACTTGTTGATAGACGATATTTCCCTATCAGAACATAGAGATGTTTTTAGCAGCTGCATATTTTTCTCTTGTATGCATGCACCATGATTTATTAATCAGCCCCATACTGAAGGGCTTCTGTGTAATTTCTGTTACAGTGTGGCAGTGATCTCTCTTGTTATCTATCTTTGTGTACAGTGGGGAGCATTTCTAGAATGTCTGGTTCAAAAGGTGGGCACGTTTTGAACTTTCATAGACATTGCCAAATTGCCTTTTGAAAAGTTAGTACAAGTGGACACCCCCCACTAATAATGAATGAAAATATCTCATTTCTTTTGTTTGTGTTTATTTGATCATCAGTGAGGTTGGGTATCTTTTTATATTTTTTTCCTTTTTATATTCCTTTTGCGAATTGTTCTTTTACATACACTGCTCTTTTTCCTGTGGAGTTTTAAAATCTTTGTCTTACTGTTTTTTAAACCTTTTATGAAAATATAACTTAGATAAATATCTTTTGGGGTAGACTTTTTATTGAAGCATAACATACAAAGTGTATAAAGTGGGTAGTTTCATGAATTTCTGAAAAGTGAAAACACCCGTGTAAGCCGTACCTGGATCAAGAAGTAGGAAATGCCAAGCTACCCAGAAGCCTCCTTTATGCCACTTCCAATTACTATCTCTTGACTCATAAGTACCCACTTTCTGATTTCTATCACCATAGATTATTTTTGCCTACTCTTAAATATCATATTAATGGACTCATACATTATTATTGTTTTGGATTTGGCTTCTTTCACTTATCATAATGTTTTTGAGATCCATCTTTGTTATTTTATGTATCAGTAGTTTGTTCTCTTTCCATTACTATGCACTATTTCATTGTCTAAATATATCACGATTGTTAATTCATTTCACTGCTGATGGATATTTCCAAATAATACTTCTATTACAAATAATGCTTCTATGAATATTCTTATACATGTCTTGGTGAACATATGTGTGCATTTCCCCTGGATATATACCTAACAGTGGAGTTGCTGGGTCCTAGGTTAGGGGTATGTTCAGCTTTAGCAGATTCTACCAAGCTGTTTTCCAAAGTGGCTATACCATTTTATTCCCACCAACAATGTATGAGAGATACAGGTGCTCTATGTCCTTGCCAACATTTGGGTTGTTGATCTAATTTTAGCCTTTCAGTTGATACATATTGGTATCTCATGTGGTTTAAGTTTGTATTTCTTTGATGATTAATGATGATGAGCACCTTTTCATATGTATATTGGCCATTTGTATATCCTCTTTTGTAAAGTATCTGTTCAGATCTTTTTTCTATTGGTTTTTCTATATTTATCTTATTGATTTGTAGGAGTTCTTTATAGTTTCTATAGTATAAAAGTCCTTTGCTGTATATAGGTATTGCAAATATCTCAGAAAAAGCGTTCCTTTTTTTTTTTGTTGTTGTTGGAGATGGAGTCTCACTCTGTCACCCAGGCTAGAGTGCAGTGGGCCTACCTCACAGCAACCTCAAACTCCTGGGCTCAAGTGATCCTCCTGCCTCAGCCTCCTGAGTAGCTGGGACTACAGGTGCATACCACCACACCCAGCTAATTTTTTCTATTTTTAGTAGAGATGGGGTCTTGCTCTTCCTCAGGCTGGTCTCAAACTCCTGACCTTGAGCAATCCTCCCACATTGGCCTTCCAGAGGGCTAGGATTACAGGCGTGAGCCATCATGCCTGGCCATCATGCCTGGCCAGGAAAAGGCTTTTTTGAAATGATTAAATAATAGCTTCTCTCTGAAGAATATTCCCTTTATCTTAAAAAGTATTATCACTTTAATTTCTATCAAACCAACTGAACAGAAGCATGCAATTACAGGGATCAGTGTCATTCAAGGAGGTGGCTGTGGATTTCACCCAGGAGGAGCGGAATTAACGGGGCCCTACTCAGAGGACCCTGTATGGAGATGTGATGCAAGAGAACTATAGCTATCTGGTCTCTGTGGGTGAGGATGGCTTCCCTGAGTAATTCACAGTCTACCCAGTAAAATAATGTTCCATCTACGAAGTGCTCCAATACTTTGACCTCAGGTTCTAGGGATTAAATATTCTTAATCGCTCTTAGACTCAACAAGGTGTTTGCATTTTCATCTCCCATGTGAAATTTACCCTCATTAAATGTACCTTCCCAATTTTTTGAGGCCCTGAAGCCCACACTGAGGTGTCCAAATCTTGTGATTTTCCATCACAGGGTATCCTGTGACCAAACCAGATGTGATTGCCTCTTTGGAGAAGGGAGAACTTTGGATCACAGAGAGAGAAGTCCCAAGTTTGAGTTGTACAGGTAAGTAAGAAGTGAGCAGATGGGAGATGATGGAAGGAAGACCCCCAGTGGGTCAGTAAGGGCTGGATATCTTTGAAAGCTCAGAAATCCCTTTCTAAAGGATATGAACTATTGATGCTAACTGCAAATTGTTAGTTTTGTGAGTTATTATCTCATGGTGATGTTGGAATGAATGGTGAGGAACTAGCTTCCACCATAATCTGGCCTAGTCCTTGTGCTTATTCTGTTGGTTACCTCAATTGTTTTCAGCTTTCCTAAAAAGTTCTATGTATTCTATTTGAGTCCCTATGACTGTCCTGAATGATGAGAAATATTTTCCAGGAGTCAAAGCTCAGCACTGATTAAGGAAATCAGAGAGAAGAAAAACTTTACTAAAGAACTGAAAATGAAAAATCCTTCATAGACAGTCAAAGACAAAGGAAAATGTAAAAGATGGGGTGAGGGGTCATGCTTTAGCTAAGGTGATCAGGGGAGGCTTTTGAGCTTAGACCTGAAAATGAGGTGCCAACCATACTAGGGTGGAGGAAGAGCATTCCAGGCAGAAGGAATAGCAAGAGCCAAGGTCCTGAAGCAAAAAACTCTTGGCCTTAGTGCCCATCAATACATGAGTGGATTAATAAAATGTGGTATATGTATATCATGGAGTTCTACTCAGCCACAAAAAACAATGGTAATCTAGCACCTCTTGTATTATCCTGGATAGAGATTGAGCCCATTCTACTAAATGAAGTATCACAAGAATGGATAAACAAGCACCACATATACTCACCATCAAGTTGATATTAACTGATCAACACTTAAGTGCACATATAGTAGTAACATTCATCGGGGTTTGGGCAGGTGGGGGAGGAGGGGATGGGTATATACATACCTAATGGGTGCGCTGTGCACCATCTGGGGAATGGACATGCTTGAAGCTCTGACTCGGGTTGGGCAAGGGAAATATACAAATATACATTTGTACCCCCATAATATGCTGAAATAAAAAAAATTTAAAAAAACAACAAAAAAACCCTCTTGGCCTTTGTACTTGTATCATGGGTATATATTGAAGGACTATTTTATATCAGTGAGGTTGTTCAAAACTAAAATCTTTTGAAGCCTTGAATATATGAGAGCTGTCAGTCAGAAATCAAACCTCAGCATAATATGGGCACAGATATTAAGGGAAACCCAATTTAATTAATGTCAACAAGCATATTCCTTGGAAATGATACAAGGGAAATATGTTTCCAGATTTAATAACAAACTCTCACAGAAAGAAATTAATAAAATCTACTATTATTGAGAATAGCTGTTTTGTCACCTCTTATAATGGGGAATAAGAGCCCTCTACCAGAACAAAAAGGTTTACCAAATGATAGAAAGTGATAGATTTAAAGATAACTACTAAAAGAACAATGATTAAAAATATACTTTAAATGTTCTAAATTATTGGAAAGGATGCATAATCAGAACAATGTAAAGAAAACAGCACTAGGGCATCAAATCCAGTTTCCAGAAGTAGCAACAGTTGATAATGTCAGCATTTCTGTCCCAGTCTGTTCTGTGGGCAAGAGTTTGGGTGTGTTTCTATGTGTGGACCGTCCTCTTTTCTGAGCTTGATCATGTAGACTTCTCAGAAATACTATGAGCTATCTGATAGGCTTTCAGAAGATCTGTTTTTGACTTAAATGCACCAGAGTTTATTTCTGCTGCTTTTGATGAATAACTTGCACATTCGGAAATCAGTACCCAAAGTGATGGGACCCTTTATGGACCCTCAGGGAGATGTGAGAATTGATTATCTGGGTGGATTGGGGCTGAAGACAGGGGAAATTCAGTAGGCATTCCTTGGTATGCAGTGGTAGCTAGCTGTTTTGATGATCATCTGTGCTTATGATGATCACTGAAAGCAAGGCATTGGGTAGTTCAGTATCCACCCCCAACCAAAGAGGACAAAGGACATAAGGACTGTTTCCTCATGGGAGTGGCTGCTTCTAATGGGGCTGGCCAGTGCAAAGGGAAAGAATGGCTAGTTCAACTTCTTAAATTTTCTGCTCAAGACACAAACAAAAACCCAGGCATTCTGTAAAAAGAAATTATAACCTTGTGTACCCATTGAATTCTTTGCTTAAATTCCCAGCCTGTCATTTGAAACTCAAGGCTTTGATCATGAAAGGGGTTCGCAGGGGTCGCTGGGAGAATGGTGATACGTGGGAGGATGTGGAAGAATGTAAATACTTTAAATTGCTAATTCCCACTGAGCTTTCTGTGTAAGCTGAACCCTACTGGATTTGTTCTCCCATGGAGAGACTGTTATCTGCCTCAAATAAATACTTTTTAAGGGAAGCCAATTTCATATCCCCTCACCCTACTCCTCTATCTTCGAATCTGTAACTGTCTTGTGTACCAAGCATTTTATGTACTTTACAAACATTAATTCATTTAATCCTCCCAATGACCCCCTAAGGTAGTTACTATCATTATTATCCCTATTTTACAGATGAGAAAACTGAGGCACAGAGAAATTAAGTGCCTCTTCCACTTCCACAGCTAGTAAGTGGTAGCGATGGTATTTGAATCCAGGAGAACATACACTCTTAATCACTACACTATCCTCCCCTCCTGCCCCACCCTAAATGATCTGGTATTTAGAGCTTTGAATATATGGAGGAAGTGACTAAATGGGGGTAACTCCAGGCATTGGAAAAATGAAGAGAGTCAGGCATCAGAGCATCTCTTGCATTGTTTATAGATACTATACTTTATTAAATCCACAAAAGAAAGAAAAGAAAACTGACGCTTTGTCTCTGGGAATCTGAGTCATGAATGAATTTTCGGGTCAGTTTTCACATACACCTTACACCCTTTGAGCCATTCAGATAAATCATGACCAGAACAGTGCCGGTTCCAAGAATCCCTGGGAAATGAAGGGAGGGAGCAAGGGTGAAGTAGAAAGGTTGATAGGGTGGCAGTGCCACTATCCCTGGCTGCCCATGGTCCAGGCTATCCCCATGAACTTACCAGGCAGTCATACTGTTATGTGAGGACACAACCCGCTTGGCACACAAGATGTCATCCAGAATATGGCGATTGAGCAGATCTTGGGGGAAGAGAGGGACATGGTAATCTGGTGCATTGGGGACAGGGTGACAGTGTATGGAGGGCCCAGGGATTCTGGATTCCTTGGGGCTGAATAACCTCAATCACTACTTTGGCTGATTCTGAATGACCTTGACTCTCTCATCAGCTGATTGTGTATTAACTCAATCACCATGTTGGCTGGTTCTGTACAACCTTAACTCATGCTGACTGATCCTGGACAACCTTGATTGACCTGGATGATGTGATGTTGGCTGTTTATGAATAACCTCAATCTCCATGTTGGCTGGTCCTGGACAACCTCAAACTCCCTGTTGGCCAGTTCTGAATGACTTCAACTGTCATTTTGTCTGGTTGTGAATGATCTCAACTGCAATTCTGGCTGGTGCAACATCATCTGAACCACCATATTGGCTAATGGGAAAGCTACTCATCTGCCATGTTGGTCAGTTCTGGTGACTTCAATCACTATGTTGTCAGGTCCTAGATAAATTCAACTCCCATTTTGACTGGTTATGAATAACCTCAATCTCTATGTTGGTTAGTCCTGTTCAACCTCAGCTACCATGGTGCCTGGTCCTATATGATCTCAACTGCCATGTTGGCTGGACCAGGATGACCTTAACTGCCATTTTGCTAGTTACTAATAATCTCAACCACAGGGTTGACCAGTCCTCAACAACCTCAGCTGCCATTTTGACCAGTTATACATAACTTCAACCTCCATGTTGACTGGTCCAGGACATCAACCTCCATTTTAGCAAATCCTGGACTACCTCAAATGTTGCCTGAAACCGAACAACCTAACCTTAATTTTATCTAGTATTGAGAAAAAACTCATTATTCCTATTACCCTGTCTTAGACAACCTCAACCTCTACAGTGGCCAGTCCTGGATAAGCTCAACCTTCAAGCTGGCCAATCCTGATTGACCTCTTCTGTCATGTTTGCAGAGCTTGGCCAACCTCAACCTCCATTTGGGCTGGCCCCAAATAACCTCAGTCTCCATTCTGGCCTGTCTTGGCACAACCATACCCACCATATTGGCCAACACTGAACAACTTCAACTGCTATTCTATCTTGTTCTCAACAACACCACACTCTTGTCTGGAAGGTTCTCTCATTTATGCATGGAGGTAGTTTGTTTCCATTCCTATAGCCAAACATCTTTTTTACTCAAGGCCTGGACAACCTCAATGCCAAATCAGGACAATCTCCCTCTATTCCACATGGAGCTAAATTTCCTGTTTTCTGAGTCTTAGAAAACTGCAGTGTCCATTCTGGGTGAGGGTTGGGAGCTCTGAGTTCTCCTGACCTAGACAATCTCTTTGTAGTCTAAGTAATAATACAGATTGTGTCTCTAAGAGCCAAGGCAACTTTTCTCCTTTCCCCATCATTTTTCTGCTTGTTGCAGGAGATTACGGCTTAGATAACCATGACCTCTGTGTGTGGGGGAATGGGACCAGGCAGGGCTTTAGTGTGTCCTCAGGGTTACCTTACCACGACAATCCATGTGACAAAGGTTCTGGGTGGGTGTGACACCATTGTCACACCACCAGGCAGAGTTCAGCTGGAAAATGCCATATTCGCTGCTGCCATCAGGATTGTGGTCTACGAAGGAGGTGTCAAAGCCACTCTCATAGTGAGCCATGCACAGCCCTGGAGCAGGGAGAAGGGAGGTAGGAGATAAGCACAGAACCTGGGAATAGGGAAGGATAGGGTGAGGGGGAAGACAGGGATGGTTGTCATCTCAGTTGTGAGGATGATGATCTTGGTTTGGTTGTGGTGATGTTGGTGATTATGGTGAGATATCAGTGATGGTGGTGGCAATGATATTCGTGGTGATAATAGTGGTGATGCTATTGATTGTAGTGATGATGTTGATAGTAGAGATAGAGGTGATGGTTGTGAAGGCAATTATGGTGATGACATTAGAGTTAGTTAAACTATTCATGACAGTTAGTCAGTGAGTGAACAAAAGGATGATTCTCTGGTCCAGAGAGGTGAAAAATGGCAAGGGGGACTGGGTCTTAATGTGGTGGGTGGCTCAGGGAATGGATGGGACTTGGGGCAACCAGAGTCTCACAGTCTCCAACGCTGTAGCCCTTGTATCCATTAAGGCCTGCCTTCTCCAGCTTGGTTGCCAGCTCGCAGCGTTCATAGATCTTGGCATCCACAGTGGCAGCCATCAGCACGGCCAAGGTCACTACCACAGTGCCCCAGGCCCGCATTGTGACACCCACAAGCCCTCCTAGCTGACACCTTGCTTCAGTCTCACCCTGTGGCGTTCAGAATTATGGACATTCTGGAACTCTGAGCTCTATGAACAAAGGTCTAAGTGTAGATTCTGGAACACAGATCAGGGCACCTTACCACTTTCCCCAGTGCCAGCTCTGTTAGAGACCAAGAGATGTACACAGGGAAAAAGAAAGATACTGACATATACACAGAGATGGAAGGAGACAAAGAGGGGGGAACCCCAGAGTTATCTGAAAGAGATGCAAGGAGAGAGGAGTTAGGGACACACAATGACAGACCAGGACTCTGGTACTAGGCCTCACACTGGGCCCACATTCCCCTACATTCCTTAACACTGTCCCACTCTACTCTAGTTAATCATGTTCTACCACTGGTTACCTCCATTTCCACTCACTCTGCCCCTCATCATCTCTATTAAGCCCCCTGCTGAGTATTCAGTGCTGTTCACCACACTGTGCCTGCTACCACCTCTGATTCCTCATGCTCTGCAAAATATGCCCACTATGCCCTTGCTCTCTGCCCCTCATTACTTCCAGTTACCCATTGTCTCGGTCTGTTTGTGCTGCTATGACAGAATACCTGAGACTGGGTTATTATTATTATTTTATAAATAATAGAAATTTATTTCCTCACAGTTCTAGAGGCTAGGAAGCCCAAGATCAAGGTGCTTGAATCTGGTGAGCACTTTCTTGCTATGTCCTCACATGGTGGAAGGCAGAAGGACAAGAAAAAACGAACTCACTCCAGCAAGCCCTTTTTGTAGCGGCACTCGTCCCTTCCTGAGGGTGGAGCCCTGGTGTTCTAAACACCCCCCACAAGGCCCCACCTCTCAAAACTGTTGCATTGGGGATTAAGTTTCTAACCCCTGAATTTTGGAAGGGACACATTCAAATCATAGCACTCATCCTTGGCACCTTGTTTACCTCACTGCACTTACTGTGCTGTCCCATCCCAATTTACTGGGGGAATCTGCCCCACTTGACACATTACATATTACAAATGACACATCACATATATATACTTACGCTCAGCTGCTTTGTCACCTTCATTCGTGTTCTACCTTTTAGTCCCCTGTTCACTTACACTGCCTCTTATCCACTTATATTCACTCATACCCGGCCTCATGCTATCCTAATTCCCTAACCTTCTACTCCTCATTACCCAATTACCCAAGTTCACTCACATCATATTCCTTCTTCACGTCCATTCACTCTCACTGAGACTCATCTTTCACCTCCACTTCCTGCCACCACATCAGATGATTCCCGCTCACTCTCACATGGCCCCTTTGTTCATTGACTCAGGCCCTCCTTATCTCCCTGTGGGGAGCTGTCCTGAAAACGGGAGCCTTTGGGGAAGTGCTTGCTTCCCAGAACACTGGGGTCCTTGGTGACATAGCAACTGCCCCTAGGCGTAGCTCTCCCATCTTAAGTGCACCAATTGTTCCATAGTATAGGCTTGAATAAGTAGAATAGTTAATAAGTAATGGAATGTCCTTTGTCTCAAGATTGA
>CAUYRT010006648.1:0-15121 GCA_963574885.1 Lepilemur ruficaudatus
ATTGGCCAACTAAAGATATATATAGAAAAAATCAGCCGGGCATGGTGGCGCATGCCTGTAGTCCCAGCTACTTGGGAGGCTGAGGCAGAAGGATTGCTTGAGCCCAGGAGTTTGAGGTTGCTGTGAGCTAAGCTGACGCCACGGCACTCACTGTAGCTCAGGCAACAGAGTGAGACTCTGTCTCAAAAAAAAAAAAAGAATTACTTAAGGACTTACAAAGTGAGTCTGCAACCTCAGTGTGTATTGAATTCGGGGAAGTTGGGAAGTTTTGCAAAAATAAGTTGAATTCCCCTTCCTTTCTGGTAGGATGGTGAAACTGTTCCTCTTGAGGGTAATGCATTGGAACAGTTAGCGATTTAGTTATTTGGGAAAAGTAAGATCCCTTATCTGTGCATAAACTTTGTTCTTTTTTTATACTTGGTGTGCCTGCGACCAGTTAAATAACCCAGCCAATCTAATATTGAAATATTTGCAAAATTATAAAAGAAAGAATGAAAGAAAGAAGGAAGGAAACGCTCTCTCCCTGCCAGTTGCCCAATCCCTAACACCACTAAAAGTTTCCAAAGTTCTAAATTTGCTTTCCATTAAGACAGTGGTTAGACAGCAGCTGTTGAGCCTCTTAAGAGAATACACGATATGGTAATAAACATTATTTCAGAAATAGGCTTTTTGTTCACTTTACTAGGAAGCACAATAATGAGCTCTGCATGTTCACTACACTTTTTAGTCCAGACCCTGACTTAACGAGCAGGACTCACTGCAGTTGGTTCACTCTCTAGCTGCAAAGTGGAAATGTTTGTTTTGTCTCTTCAGTTCCAGCCACCCTTGACTATGCAATGCATTGTAAAATGCTCCTTGAAGTTCATGCGTCACTCATTTAGAATGAACACCACAGCGCGGTGTGTGCCACTCCTCTCTCTGATTGGGTTAAGTATCCCAGTTTCTCTCCCGTGGGTTCAACCTGACAATACCCTTCCTTTATGGGACAGAAATCCATACTTAATGCTGGGTTTGCCACATGGAATCTGAACTTTTATGGCCACTAGCTTGCTGTTTGTGTAGGAAATCCAATTTATAGGGAAATAAAAGGGTGATGATTTTAATGCAATCAAATGTCTTGAAAAGTACTTCCTGCATGTCTCATGGTACGTGCTCAACTGGCTGGGTGTAACAATTGATGTGGCTTCTTTTTCTCCAATAGCGCTGGGCAGTCCTGGAGAAAGTAGGGAGAAGACAGGTGAGGTTCAGGACAGTTGTTTGTGGATGGAGATTTGTGTGGAAGGAGAAGGAGTCAGAATTTAAGGATATCCCAATGTATTTTTCTGGACTCTATTTGGGAGCCCACAAAAGCAACCAGATATGTCCTATATACCAATGTTGGGTCTGGACATCTTAAAAATTATAAGTAAAATATTCTTTAGGACAGCATGTGCTCTGTCGTATGTGGGCATAGCGTTTTATGGTTTATAAAGCACTTAAATTTTTTTTTTTAACATTTCTTACTTCAATTAATCCTTACAACATTGCTCTGAAGCTGAGACTATTATTTCTTATTTTCTAAACAAGTTTTGGAAGAGTGAGGTTGGGATCAGACTCCTGTTCTGCCATCTCACCTAACCTCCCAGGAATTAAACAAGACAACCTGTGAAGAATGCTTAGGAGCTCAATAAATATTTTTCTCGCCCTTTTCCCTCAATCCCAGCTAATTTATCAGCTGGGTAGATTAACTTCAGGGAAAGAGAATGGTTGAGGGGCTGAAGCTAAACATTACATGTATATTGAATAGTCAAAAATTAGCCAGGCATGGTGGCACATGCCTGTAGTCCCAGCTACTCGGGAGGCTGAGGCAGGAGGATCGCTTGTGCCCAGGAGTTTGAGGTTGCTGTGAGCTAGGCTGATGCCAGGGCACTCTAGCCCAGGCAACAGAGCAAGACTCTGTCTCCAAAAAAAAAAAAAACAGAGTAGTGAGATAACCAAATCTGTAGTCAGCGAATGCTGAAACTTGGGGGAAACTTGCTGAGTTTTTAAATTGAAATTTCTCTCTTAGCTGTGTGAACAAAAGTTCTCTGAAAAAGAAACTTGGAGGAAAAAGACTTTATTCCAGTGAACAGTTTGCAAACATGGGAGACACAGCCTCCCGTGTAAAATGAAGGTGCGTCCCAGAGAACAAAGGGAAAAGTCTTGGTTTTATAGGAAAAGTTCCTGCCCAGGTTCCCAATCAGGCCTGTTTATGCAAATGAAGGATTAAAACTTGATTAGTTCTTAATTGTCACCATAGCTGAGTTCTGATTAGTGGATACAGCTGAACCCTGATTGGCTAAGGCAGGTGAGCTCTGATTGGTTGATTCAGATAAGCTGTGAAAGTCCCAAAGTTGAACAGAGGTGTGAGTTTTCCGGGAACTTAGTCAGCAAATGGCTGCTTGGCTCCATTTAAAATTTAGGTCCAATTAGCCACTCGGGATCCATGTTTAAGCACTAGCTCTTTCAGGCTCACATTTGGTCAAAGTTGATACTCAGCTCTCTCCACTATAAATCACTCTCTTCATATCTTCCACATTTCTTATTTAATTTCTATTCTTCTTATTTAATTTTACCTACTTTAGAAAATGTGAGCAGGGGAATCAAGTGTGTCATTATGACAACAGATCTCCAATGATTTGACAAGAAGTGGTCTGCACGTTATTGTACAACTTTTCCCACTCTTCTGGGGTCTGCTGGTAGATATTAGCTGTAATGGGTGCTCCAGCTCAGGAGCAGCCTCAGGACCCTGAGGCACAGTAATGTGTGAGTCTGCACACGCACCAGCTCCTGACTCTGCCTTAAATTATAACTTGTTAGGCATGGTATTTAGAAAAGTCATGGGTTCATATTAAGAACCAATGAATTGAAAAAATATCATCTCTAAAAACCATCATTGTCTTAAAATGAGCAGATTTCAGGAAAGCATGTAAAAATCAGTATCTTGTTTTTCAAAAGGTAACTACAATATATGATGTCAATATTAAATTTCCTGATTTTAATAAGTCTACTGTGGTTATGTAAGAGAATGGCCTTGTGCTTAGGAAATGCACACTGAAGAGTTTAGGCGTAAAGGGTCATGATGTCTGCAACTTACAAATGGTTGAGAGAAAGAAAGACAACAGATGGAAAAAATATAAACAATTAGTAAATATGGATAAAGGATAAATGGAAATTTTTTGTCCTACTATTTTTATAACATCTCCATATATTTGAAATTATATCAAAATAAAAAGATTTAAAAGTAACAGTGGAATTCTTTACCTAAAAGAGTGACATTTTTTTATTTCAATCTAGAAAGTATTTTCCCCCCTGACTTGTAGTCACTGTTAAAGATCTGCTTCTCTGTCCATACGGAGGGGAAAATGCCTAGGAACACTAGTATATTCTGGCATTCAGTGTTAAGCTCAATTTAGGAATGGAACATGGAAAAAGGATACAGAATACGTCAAGTTTCTGGGATTTCAAAGCCCAGTGAACTCTTAATGGTGAAATAATGATCACTACAAACCAGTACAAGGATTGTCCTCATTTCACAGATTACAGAGTTAGAAAGTTTAAATGAATCATTCTTGTGCTTCTTCTCTTACAGATAGAACACAGTGTCGGCTGGTGTAACGAATCTGAAAACGAGAAGCCAAATCCTTCACTTAAGTTAAAGCTAAGTGTGATGTTTGTGCTGGATAGAGGCAAAGGGGCCTCTCCACCCTCTGTCACTTTTTTTTAACAGCTAAGCTTCTAGAGTAAATTTCAGCACACATCTGAGGCTATAAATTGAAAGGGGTTCCCCAAATTATCTAATTACCTGATCTTTCCACCTTTGGGAAGATACATGGTAAGAGTAAAATCAACAATTTTCACTTGACGTGAGTATTGCTACTTGTTGTTGTGCATTGAGTTCTTATTTTTGTATCATTGTACATAGGGACATGCAGCTGGTGGTCTGCGTCAGGGCTGGGATTCTTTGAAAATACATGCAAATGACTTGAAAAGTTACAGCAGAGTCTTGGATGTTGTAGGTTAAAATTCCAGTGAAAGATTGATTAGTGATACTTTCAAGCATCTGGTGAAATAAAGATAGCTCCACACATGTAAAAATAAAAATCTATTGCATATGGTGGGCTGCAGGAGAAATGAAAGGGAAGAAAAATACATGGTTCCTATGGTCAGGTTACAATGGGGATTTGAGATGGACACACGCAAGGCAACAGACGACCAAGCACGGTGAATTGACAAACACTAGTCCCAGAGCTGGTGATCTCAGCGTGGTCCCTGATAAACTGTGTGACCTCAGGAAAGTTCTCTACCCTCACTAGTCTGCAGTTCTCTTATCTGTGCAATGGGAGGTTGAGCTCCAGGATTCCCTTCTCACTCTAAATTGTACTTTCTCTAATTATATCATAAAGTTCAATCTCTCAAGTGGTAATAACATTGTTAGAAATTTGTTACATACGTCTAATAATTTTTCAAAGATCGGCTAGCCTTATACAATATAAAGAATTATTTCTGAGATTTTCAAAGTGATAGAAGGTCAGTCTCTAAACGTTTTAGGTAACCTTTACTTTAGAAGATGAGAAACACTTTGGATTTATATTTTTAGCTCATTCTGGCATTTAAGCCTTGAGTCATTCTATTTAAAAACAGCATTGTTTTTAAAATGTCAGAATATGAAATATTTATAATGAGTATCTGCAATGATTGAATAAGCCATTGATATAATGCTAACACAATTAAAATGAGGTGCATGTTATTACAACCCTAGAGAAAGAAAGCAAATTAAAAAATTTGGTTAAGTTGGGAGAGTCAAAATGTCCCGTGAAGGCTGACCATAATTACAGTAGTTACATCCTAATGATTTGAGAATGGTGGTGCTGGGGAGGGTGGAAGGGTGGTATGTGGAATCCCTCCTCTCAAAAAAAAAAAAAGAAAAAAAACAAAAAAACAGAGAGTTGGTAAATCATGCTTTAATTATGATTACTTCTCTGTGTTACAGAGTATAATGTTTGGTTTTCCTTTTGCTGATTTTCACCATATAGACAGGTCCTTTTAGATTTCCACCAATCTAAAAGCTGTCCTTTGAAACTCGGCTCATGTGAGAGAGGGATTTGCGATTGCCTTGTGAAGCCTTGCCTGGTATTTCTATTACTATTCCAATGTGAAGATACACGTTGGAAATACGAAGTTCTTAGTAGACTGCAACAGAAAATAGTGTAGATAAAACACTTTCTTTTGACCTTGATGCAAACTTTCTTTTTATTTATTTATTTTGAGACAGAGTCTCATTGTGTTGCCCGGGCTAGAGTGCCGTGGCGTCAGCCTAGCTCACAGCAACCTCAACTCCTGGGCTCAAGCGATCCTTCCGTCTCAGCCTCCCAAGTAGCTGGGACTACAGGCATGTGCCACCATGCCCCGCTAAGTTTTTTATATATATATATATATTTTTTTTTTAGCTGGACGATTAATTTGTTTCTATTTTTAGTAGAGACGGGGTCTTGCTCTTGCTCAGGCTGGTTTTGAACTCCTGACCTTGAGCGATCCACTCACCTCAGCCTCCCAGAGTGGTAGGATTACAGACGTGAGCCACCGCGCCCGGCCCTTGCTGCAAACTTTCTGAATGACCTTAACCAGACTGGTTTTCTCTCTTTAAAATGACAGATTATATCTAATTTCTTTGCAGATTTAAATTTATAAATCCACTTTTTCATATTTCCATTTAGAAAGTTCTGCTTAACTAAAAATAAAGTTCTAATATTGGCTAGGATTTTAGAAATGTCGAATTTTTTGATCTTGACTGTGAAAGTGAGCTGTGCTGCCCAGGGTGGTGCTGAATGAGTATTCTACAAGGCACACGAGGGGCTTTTGCAGAGCTCAGAGCTCAGAATGCTGGAAGGGCAGGGACAGGAAGAGACTGCAGTGTGGTGGAAGGGCCAGCAAAGGTGGGGCACCAGGCAAACACTACATAAGGCTAATAATGTTCTTTCTTTTGGGGCCTCTAACCATAAAAGGGAAAATTGAAGAAAAGCCGATTGTTCAAATGGATGTTAAGGGTATAATGAAGAGATAAAGCTTTTCTTGAAATAGAAAACAAAAACACATATGGTTATTTTTCCAGAGTCATTAGAAATACAGTAG
Source organism: Lepilemur ruficaudatus (assembly GCA_963574885.1). NCBI lineage: Eukaryota > Metazoa > Chordata > Mammalia > Primates > Lepilemuridae > Lepilemur > Lepilemur ruficaudatus. Next base: position 6,151 of record CAUYRT010006648.1, read on the forward strand.
AGCAATATCTCAGAGGTTTCAGTATCTGGGAAATGTGCTGGGGAGTCCTCAAGATATTATAGAGACTTGGCTAGCCTAAGACAAGCTAAGGAAGATGTAGGGTCAATTAAACTATTTAAGACTGGCAGGTGAAGCGGGAGAGACTAAGCGGCAATTGAGAACAATGAAAAAAATCGTTTCGGGATTTCTTGAAATCTTTCTCTAGTGTATGTCATCTTTTAAATTTTCCATGATATGTAGACTGTACTTACATGGAATAAAATGTAGAAAAGTACTAGTTATCTTAAAGTCAAGAAAGAAATAGAAGAAATCAAGCATCTGTGAATCAGATCCATTCGAGAGATAGTCAGGAAGAAGCCAGAGGTGGGGCTTTACTGTTCTAGATGGGGATGTGCTTTGCTCTCTCATGACTCTGTGGTCTAGTCTCCCTCTGTTCCCTGCAAAAATGAAATGGCTTTTGTGCCTTGCTATTGCATTTCATCATGTTTTATGGGTAATTTTCTTTTCTTCTTCCCAGAGCTGAGACAAGTCCAACTGGATTACTGAAATAGCTTCTTAGATGATCTTTCTCTATTCTACAGGCTGAGGAAAATCAAATATACCATTGTGATCTTTTTATCTCTCAGCAAACGGCCTTTGTCCAAACATCACCAGATGGCCAGGCATTGAGAACAAGTTCTAGGCAGGAAGAAAGTAGAAGAAACTTTTCTGTAAGACTTTTGCCGTTTTATGAGACCCGTCTCTTTCCAAGAGACTCTGGTATATTTTATCAGCCAGACTGTGTCCTACACCAACCCCTAGGTACAAAGGAGGCTGGGGAAGCACATAGCTACCCCAAACAAAATTAGGATTCTTTTAGTAAGAAATTAAAGGGAAATTCATATTGGACAGGCACAGTTTGTGACTGATATGTGTTGCTAAATTTATCTCCATATTTTTGTTTCTCTGTGCCCTATATCATGCTCACCGTGAGATATTCAATATGTAGTCGAATTTATCAATCTCTTCTGTTATGGCTTCTGTGTTTTACTTCATACTTAGAATGATTTTCTCTATTTTGTGTCTTTTAATTAAACCTTTTATTTTGAGATAACTGTAGAGTCTCATGCAATTGTAAGAAATAATATAGAGAGATCCCATGTACCCTTTAGCAGTTCCCCTAATGGTAGTAGCATCTTGCAAAATTACAGTGCAATATCACAACCGGGGTATCGGTACAGTCGAGATACAAAATATTTCCATCACCACAAGGCTTTCTCATGTTGCTATCCAATGGCCATGCTACCTCACGCCTGCCTCCAGTCCCTCCTTAACCCCATGGCAAGCACAAATCTGTTCTCCATTTCTAAAATTTTATCATTTCAAAAATGTTACATAAATGGAATCATATAGTATAGAATCTTTCGAGATTTGGTTTTTGTTTTTTTTTTTTTTTTACTCAGCATAGTTCTTTGGAGATCCATCCAAGTGGTTGTGTATATCAGCAGTTGGTTCCTTTTTACTGCTTAGTAGTGTTCCATGGCATGGATGTGGCACAGTTTGCTCAACCATTCATCCACATTGAAAGACATCTGAATTGTTTCCAGTTTGGGGATATTTCAAATAAAGCTGAGATAAACATTTACGTGCAGATTTTTGTGCTTTCATTTCTCTAGAATAAATGCCTAAGGGTTAAAGTGATGGTTCATATGATAAGTGTGTGTGTGTTTTTTTTTTTAAGAAACTGCTAAATTGTTTTCCAGAGTGGCTGTACCATACTGCAGTCCCACCAAGACTGTTTGAATGATCCCGTTTCTCTGAATCCATTTGATGTTGTTCCTATTTTTTTATTTTAGCCGTTCTGATAGGTGTGTAGTGATATCTCAGTGTGGTTTTAATCTGCCTTTCCCTAATGGCTAGTGATATTAAACTACTTTTCATGTGCTTATTTGTCATCTGTGTATCTTGTTTGGTAAAATATCTGTTCCTATCTTTACCCATTTTCAAACTGAACCTTTTTAAAAAATAATGTTGTGCTTCAAGAACTCTTTGTTCTATGTACTAGTAAGTCTTTTGTCCAATATGTGGGTTGCAAATCTTTTCTTTTCTCTGGCTTGTATTTTCAGCCCTTTAACAGAGTATTTCACAAAGCAAAAATTTAATTTTGGTGAAGTTCAACTTATCGTTTTTACTTTTGTGGATCTTGCTTTTGGTGTCAAGTCTAAAAACTTTTCACCTAGATCTAGATACCAAAGATTTTCTTCTATGTTTTTAAATAAAATTTTTATAGTTTTATGTTTTAAATTTAAATCTGTGGCCTATTTTAAGAAACTTTTTAAATAAGCTGTGAGATACAGGCTGAGGTTAGTTTGTTTATTATTTTGCCTGTGTCCAATTGCTCTAGCACCATTTGTTAAAGTGATCCGTCCTCCGTTGAATTACTTTTGCACCTTTGCAAGACATCACTCAGGCATATTTTTGTGGATATATCTCAAAGTTGTTTATTCTGTCCCATTGATCTGGTCTTCTTATTGTCTATCACTTATTAAAACCACACAGTCTTGATTAATATAGCTATATAATCATCTTCAGATTGGGTGGACTGATTCCTCACATTCTTTTTTAGCAGAATTGTTTTAGTTATTTCAGTTTCTTTGTCTTTACATATAAATTTTAGAATAATCTTGTCCATATCTACAAAAAAATCTTGCAGGGATTTTGATAGAAATTGCATTAAACTTTTGGATTCATTTGGGGAAAATTAATGTCTTTATTATGTTGAGTCTTCCAATCCATAAACATGATGTTTCTCCATTTACTTAGATTATTGATTTCTTTCACTGTTGTGGTGAAGTTTTCAGCATACAAGTTCTATACATGTTTTATTAGTTTTACACTTAAATATTTCATTTTTTCAAGGTGATGGTAAATACTATTATATTTTTAATTTCAGTGTCCACATGTTCCTTGCTAGTATATAGAAATACAATTGATTTCTTATGTTTATTTCATATCCTTATTTTAGAATTTTGGTAGGGGGTAGATTTCTTGGGATTTTGTACATAGACAATCATGTTATCTGCAAATAGGGAATGATTTATTTCCTCCGTTCCGATCTGCATACCTTTCATTAACCTTTCTTGCCTATTCAGTGCCTAGAACTTCCAGTATTGTGTTGAATAAGAGTGAATATCCTTGCCTTGTTCTGGATCTTAAGGGAAAATAATTCAGTTTTTCCTGACTAAGTATATAATATTAGCTTGTAGGTTTCTGTAGATGATTTTTATCATGTTCAGGAAGCTCCTTTCTATTCCTAATTTTCTGGGAGTGTTTATTATGAATGGATATTAAATTTTATCAAATTCTTTTTCTGCTGTAAATAGATATCGTCATGTAATTTTTAAAATTCTTTTCCCTGTTAACATAGTGGATTACATAGATTTATTTTCAAACATTGAACAAGTCTTACATCTCTGGAATAAACCCACTTGGTCCTGGTGTACAGTTCTTTTTAGATATTACTGAATTCTATTTCATAATATTTTGTTAAAAATTTTTGTGTCTTAATTTTTGAGGCATAACGGTTTGTAATTTTCTTTTTTTATGCTATCTGGCTTTGATATCAGGGTAATAGTAGCTCATAAAACGCATTAGAAAGTGCTCCCTCCTCTTCTGTTTTCTGGAGGAGATTGTATAGAAATGGTATTAATTCTTTAAATGGTTGAATGTTCAGTGAAACCATCTAGTCCTAGAGATTTCTTTTTTGAGAGCTTTAAAATTGGAACATCAATTTCCTTATTAGTTTTAGGACTATTCAAATTATCTATTTCATATTGGATGAGTTATGGAAGTTTATGCTTTTCAAAGGAATTGGTCCATTCCATCTAAGCTGTTAAATTTATGTGTGTAAAGTTGTTCATAGTATTCTCTTATCTTTTTATGTCTGCCTGGTCTATAGTGATAGTCTCTGTTTCATTCCTGACATTGGTAATTTGTACGTTCTGTCTTTTTCATTGTAAGTTTTGCTGGTGTTTTGCCAATTTTGTTGTTTTTCTCAAAGAATCAGCTTTTCGTTTAAGTGATTTTCTCTTTTTCTGTTTTCAATTCCTGCAAAGATAAGTGATTTCTGCACTTATTTTTATTTCTTTTCTCTTTGATTATTTTCGGTTCATTTTGTCCTCCTTGCCTAGATTCTTTAAGTGAGAGATTAGATTATTGATTTGATACTTTTGCTCTATTTTGATGTGATTATTTAGTGCTATAAATGTCCATCTCAGCACTGTTTTAACTATGGCCCACAAATTTTAAAATGTTGCATTTTTATTTTCTCTCAGTCAAATGTATTTCTTTGATTTCCCTTGAGATGTCTTGTTTAATCCATGTCAATTCTATTTTTAAATAGTTTTTAGTGTGTTCACAAGGCTATACAACCATCACCACTATCTAATTCCAGCACATTTTCATCACCCCGAAAAGAAACTGTGTACCCATTAGTGTCACCGCTCATTATTCCCTGCTTCCAGCCCCTGGCAACCACTCATCTTCTCTCTGTCACTATGATTTGCCTATCCTGGACATTTTGTATAAATGGAATTATACAATATGTCACCTTTTATGTCTAACTCCTTTTGCTTAGCATTATGTTTTCGAGGTTCATCCATGTTGCATCATGTATCAGTACTTCACCACTTTTCATGACTGAGTAATATTCCACTGTGTGGGTATACCACATTAGTTTATTAATTAAGCAGTTGATGCACATTAGGGTTTTTTCCTCTTTTTGCCCATCATGACTAATACTGCTATAAATATTCACGTACATGAATGTTTTCGTGTGAACATGTATTTTGAATTCTCTTGGCTATCTCCCTAAGAGTGGAATTGCTGGGTCTTACAGTAGCTATGTTGAACTTTTTGAGGAGTTGACAAACTGTTCTAAAATAGCTTCCCCTCTATTCTGTTTGATAAAATATTATTGCACATTTTCTTCTTGAGTTTTTAAAAAATATATTTTACTTTCATTTCATTTCTTTATATATTTAAATCTTATATTTATTTTGAATTTTATTTTGAAATTAGAGGTGAAGTAAGACAACAAGTATTTTTATTTTTTTCTGAAGAGTTTACCTATTCATTTGAGCACCATCTTTTAATGACTGGTTTAAAATGTGACCTTTACATATGCTAAATTTCCATAGGTAACTGGATCTACTTTTTGACTTTATTTTGTTTCACTAATACAATTATCTATTTATGAACAAGTACCACACTGTTTTATTTATTTTAGTTTTCCTATATATTATGATTTCTGGTAGGATTAGTTTTCCCTTCCTTAAAAAGGTTTCCAACTCTTCTTGCCTGTTTATCCACTTTTATTGACTTAGTTTATTTGCTACTAGCAGTCTTTGGGAAGATTTACTTCTATCTCTCAAAAAAGAACAAGTAAGAAAACATTTTCAGAGTGAAAAGAAGATGATGTCACTTCTTTGCTGAAGAAGTTGTGGAGTGGGGTGTTAATTTAAATATTAGATCTTGCAGCCTATAGATCCTGTACATCTTTCCTGCTTGTTGCTTCATCAATTTACCATCAAACTGGTGGGTATCCGGGTAAAGGATGGTACACCTAGCTTTGAACAACATATCTTACTTTATTCCCCACTCCAAGCATTAGGCTAATGATTCCAAATTTTGTTAATTTCTACCTGATTCAGGTTCATGGCTTGAAGATATCCTTTTAATTCAGAGCTCAAATAATTCTCAGTGAATGATGAAACCAACTCTATGACAATAAGAACATACAATTTATTAAAAAATTAACTACATTGTAATAGCAATAATTTAATAATGGCATTCAGTGCTGTTTACCTGTTCTGTGATTACTTACATGTAGGTTACGCATGGGGTCTATAGGTATAGTTCTTCTATTCTCTTCTGAGAATCACTATGGAGCCATTATTGGTCCTTGAGCAGGTCAGTGATTTAATGGAATTAATCACATTCTGCAAAGAAAATGTGACAATCATGCAATACAGGAATGGAATGGAAGAGAGGCTAGACACTTAAAGGCCAGTTAAACTATGTTATAGGAGCAAAGTGCTTTATGGCCTGGTGGTGATGATAGCAACAGCAGGCTTAAAACATAACATAAAAGAAAATTTGAAGTTAGAATCAAAGGAACTTGATAATTTGATGAATTATTTGCCACTTAGAATGTAGTGCATGGATGTATGAGCAATTTCTTCACAGCTTACCCCTTCTAGAAGGCCTGTGTTCCTGAATGTTGCTCAACTCCAGTTTTTCCCACGCTTTATTGCCCTCTGCTCTGTTTCTGACGACATTATACACTGTGGTATGTTATTGCTTTCACGAAATGTCAAGTTGCCACATGCTTGTGTATGGTTTCTCCTACATTAATCTGTATGCAGGGATATCTTGCTTATTTCTTTGTATTTCACGGAATGTAATGGAGGTGTTCTGCCTCCAACAGGATTTTAATAGATATCGTTGACTGCTAGAGTGACCTAAAGGAAAGGAGAGTGCAGGACAGGGGGAACAACACAAGAAGAATCAGGAAAATAGACAGAGTGCCCATTGTTTCTTTCTGATGACAAAAGTAGAAATAATCAAAGGAGACCCCAGTGTGTGGTGGATTCTTCTAGAACAGACCACCACGCTTTTTAACCAAATCTGGTCAGTGTCCCAGGGAGCTGTTTCTTCAGGCCACGGCCTTGTGCACAGCACCTGACCAAGGGCCTCCCACACTGTCCATTAACACACGGACAGCGCTTGCACCCCCACACCTCCACACGCACACACTTCATTGGTCCAAAAAAGATGGACCAAATGAGAAAATCATACCAAGTAAGGGAGATTGTTTATATGTTTCAGTTTCTCAGCATCTGCAGCTGTCATCTGTTTTAAGTTTGGTAATTTTTATTAAGGCAAAGTGGCACATGCTGTCATAGGAACTGCTCCAGCTCACGCTCCCCAGCAGGTCACCGGGTATCCCCTGGTGTGCTGAGACATGATATGTTTCCTGCCAGTGGATGAGGAGGAGGGAAAGCTCTGCTCAGCATCAATTTCTAGTTTAACACAGAAACAGACAAACCGTGGGCAGACATGTGAAACCCAGAGAACAATTCCCCCATTTAAGGAGTTTATCCATTAATTTCACAAATAATTAAGTACTCACATTCCCTCACAGTGATTTTATTTCCCTGTGGAGGCTGAGAGAGCTGGCCTGTTATCAGAAGGGTGACTTTTGGGCTGTGATTTTCATTTGTGGTCCATCCACATGCCCCGTCTGTTCCACCGTGACCCAGTCCGCATCTGGGACCAAGCTGCCGGGGTTTGGGATTAGGGCCTGTATAATCAGAGACAAGAACAAGGCTAACTGGTATGCACTTCAACCAAATCAGTGGTTCTGAGCTTCATTAGTACCAATTTAGTGAACTGACCACAGTGACTTGGAAGTGAATCTTGGCCGCTGAAACCCGATCTCTCACAAACTCTGGGACTAATTCCATTGCTTTGAGGGAGTATCTGGTAGTAGCCATGACAGTATATGTGGATCTTCTCCCAAGGACATCTCACTACACAATAGGGAAGGAAAAATAATGTTGCAAACACATTTTCCTAGAGTATGAACTGGCTGATGTCACCAATGATGTCTGCCTAACACTGAGAAAATGAGGAGGAAACAAAGTAGTGTCTGAGGCTGGAGACTTCTCCATCTTTAACACCCATTTGATCCCCTGTAGGACATGAGACATTAATACTATTAGAAGATGGGCAGTGGAGAGTTCCGGGCAAAGACCAGCAATGGGTCTTTAATGACAATAAGTCAACTCTAGAAGGGTGTATTGGGCAGTTTGGCTTGAGATGCTTTCCCCTAAAAACAAGCAGAAGCCCTCTTTCAGGTGTCTGACAAATTGTGCCAACACTCTTCCATTGCTGCTATGACAGTGAGCTTCATTAGATATTTGGACTTTGCATGCTGAAGCTCTTCTAGAGACTTCCTGTGTATAGCTTGGATCCCGTGACTGAAGACTGTGGCTCCATAGTTTCTTTGATATTCATAGTGACCTACTCAACTTGCCTACCTAATCCCGCCACACATGGAATCTGCTGGCCTGAGAGAGTGGTGTGACGGGCTTTTAAAATGCATCTCCGTGGATGGGGCACCATCCTCCAAAAGATGGTATAAATCATCAGCTTTAGGCTCTATTAGAAGAGGTTCTGGCTCCCACAGGAAAATGCTTCCCCCAGGGAGTAGTAGGAGTGCCATGAACTTGAAGTCATGGCTGTCACTTGGGGTCACTTTAGGCTCCTTGTGCCACAAGGCTAACAGGAAAGGAGTCACTGTACTGATAGGAGTAACTGACCTGGTCACCAGGCGGAGGTAAGGCTGCTGCTACACAGTGAGCACAGGAAAGAATATGTCTGGTGCTCACACACCTAGCTGTAACAGCGAATGGACAAGTATGTCAGCCAAGGCCTGAGAAATGGATGGTGACCAGGGATGAGGATCTGAGCTACCATGCCAGGCAAGTTGTCTAGACCGGCAGAGGTGCTAGCTAAAAGTGAGGGGATTCTAGGGTGGAATGTAGCAAAGGAATGGTGACTATCATTCCTGGCTTTGAGATTAGCTGCAGCAGCAGTGGCTTGGTTCATTCCCTGTCCTTTCTGAAAGGCCACTGGGGAACAAGACCAGCTAAAATTTGGAAAAGCTGTTCTCAGATGGAGAAAATTTCCGATTGGAAGTAAGTGGATCTGAATGGCGCAAGGGATGGACTGTAGTAGATACTATGGTATTGCTCTGCCCGTACCTCCTCTTCAGGGATGATGCATCCAGATCTCCCTTCTAACTCCCCGCCTCCAGTTTATTCCTTTGCTGGTAATATTGGCTGCTGTGCCCTGGTAGGAGTTGCCCTTGATGACATGAAATAGCCCCACCCAAGGTTATATTTCCTCTCAGGGGTAGTCTCTGGCC
>CAUYRT010006650.1:0-40645 GCA_963574885.1 Lepilemur ruficaudatus
TATTTTTAGTTGGCCAATTAATTTCTTTCTATTTATAGTAGAGACGGGGTCTCGCTCTTGCTCAGGCTGGTTTCGAACTCCTGACCTTGAGCGATCCGCCCACCTCGGCCTCCCAGAGTGCTAGGATTACAGGCGTGAGCCACCGCGCCCGGCGACATTTGGGTTTTTATCGCTTTTCGGCTGTTGTGGATAACACCGCTGTTGGTGCTCAGGTATCCGTACGGACATGTGTTCTCGCAGGTACATACCTTGGAGTAGAATTGCAGGGAAACCTTGTCACTCTTTGAAGACAATTCTTTCTGTTTATTAGGCTCCTTCGGACTTGTTCTGTGCCACCTTCCGTGGCGCTGCCTTTGGGGTGTTTGTGAACCCTGCTTTCCAAGGAGGTGCCAGTTATTTTTGGATTTTGGTTTTGTATGGATGTGAATAATCTACTAGAATGCTGAAAAGTCAGGGAACGGCTGCGAATGACATTGGCAGCCTGAGCCTGGCTGCCCAGCGTGGTCTCCGTGTGCCGCGAGGGCGGCTTTGGAGAGGCAGCGCCCGGAGCAAGACGAGGGCCCCGGCTTGCAAGGAGGAGCCGATAGCCACGAGAAATAACTCACCGGCTCTTCATTTTCCTGCGACAAAGACGGGGTAGAAAATTTTATTATTAGAGGTGGATCTTTCTGGGAAAAGCACTGACACAACAGCTTCTGCTCCACCACTCAAGGATGGTCCAGGACCCGAGCAGATGGTCAGCTGGTGGCGTGGGACAGACACAGGCTTCAGAGTCAGAAAGGCCGGGACTTGGATCCTGGGGCCACCAAATGCTTTCCTAGCTACATAACCGTAGGCCAGGTCGTGGGACTCTTAGTTTTCCCCGCTATAAAGTGGAGCTGATATCTACCGTGCAGCTCCGTGATCATTGAGATGACAGCAGGAGCAACAGGCAGGACCACCTGCTGTGTTTTCTGCTGTGAAGTGTGTATTGTGGTTCCCGGAACACAGCAGGACCTGAAAACTGTTAATTCCCCTCCACCTCCTCCTCCTTCCCACTTTCGCCTTCTCTTCTCTTTCATCCTCAAAGATCGTCTGGTTCTGGTCGCACGGGAATCTTAACGGGGGACGCGTCAGATGGCGTTAATTTTCATCTCCAGTAGGTTACATCTGAAGACGCTTCTCAGTTGCTCCCAGAGTTTGAAAACACTGTAATATTCTCCCTTAATTATCGGTATCTCAGTGGGAAGGCTGACATTATAATTAGCACAGGCTCCTGTGTGGGGTGACATTTTGTTCAACGTAGCGTGTTCTCGGGTGTGCACCGTGGCAGAAGCTGGGAGCGCTCTTCCAAATGACGCTGCTGGGACTCGAGCGTGAGAACTGGCGCGAACGCCCCGAGGGCAAAATCGCAACTCTGGGAATCCTGAGTGATCCCAAACAAAAGTGGCAGGGAAACTTTGCGCTTGCCTGGCATCTCCTGCCGCGGGCTACAGACCCGTGGGTGCCTGGGCCCTGCTTTCTGGCCTTCAGACCAAGCACGCTACAGCCAAAGTCACACTCTAAGGCTGCACCCGGGTTAGGGTTAAAATCAAAACTCATTTCCACATCTACTATATTATGCTATCCTCCTACCTGTTATGTAAATTAAAGAAAAAATTAAAGCAAGAGAATTTGAACACGTTTTTATATTAGGACTCAAAGTTTCCAGTAACTTCCAAGTGTCTTCCTACCATGGCCAAGTAGGTATTGGCTAGAAGGTGCTTTCGGTAAGACCTGTTAGACTTGCACTACCCAATAACATAGCCACTAGCCACCTGTAGCTCTCTAAATGTAAATTAGTCAAAATTGAGATTTAGCTCCTCAGCCGTACGTAGCCGTGTGTCGGGTGCTCCATAGCCACGCATGCTATAGTGACTTCTGTGTTGGACAGCACAGATATAGTACATTTCGTATCACAGAAAGTTCTATTGGACAGTACTGTGCTAGACCCTTAGCAAAAAAAAAAAAAAATGTAGCTTCTTAAACTGTGTGCTGTCTACGCCCTGCCCAAGCTTGCCTTGGGAGGAGCTCTATTTTGGGAAGACAGTCTAAGACAGCTGTTCTCATACAGTGTGTCACAAAGATATAAGGAATAAAATAATTTAAATATCAAAATTTGCAAATCAGTTAAGGATGGTACAGAGTCATCCTTGTGTTGGCAGTCTCTTGATCCTGCTGGCCCTGGTTTGCTTTGCTTATTTCTTGAGTGGGGGACAGAACAGGGTGGGGACTGAATTGTGTTTCTGAGCATCAGGGTGTCTGACGTTGGGCGTGGGGGGGAATGGAAAGACCTGTGCCAAGGGCTAAAAGAACCGGCTCATCCTCCTCTCCTCTGGGTGTCAGGTGTTACCTGCCAACAGCCACCCTCTCTTCCCCGACCACTGCCCTAGGCGACAGCACTGGTCTGCATCAGCTCAGCCCCTCTCACGACAGCCGCCCCTGACTCCATGGTTCAGGATATTCTCATATGAAAATCACTGGAGCATTTATTGTCAGATTTTTGCCAGAGCCATTGCCCCATTCATTACCCAGTGCCCCTAAATAAGATGTCTGTTTTAGAACACAGTGCCTGGAAACGCTTCGCCTCCCTGTAGGAACAGTAGGTGCCGTTTATCGCGTATACCTTGTGTCAGATTCCCTGGCAGCCAGGAGCGCAGAGCCCCGCTCGCCGCGGAGTGGTAAGAATGAGACGCATTCTCACGTCTGCGTATCTGCGTGCTTCCATTTTATAACCTGTCGTTGCACTGCACCTTAATCCGTTTCTAAAAGTAAGGGGGTATTAATTAATTGGCACAAGTGATTTTATCCCTATGTTGCCAGTTTTCTTCATTTTGTTTCCTGGCCACGGATTAGTTTTCTGATCCAGATACAGTGCCTGTGAAATGTTTTCATTTGGTCGTAATGGAGACTGGAGACCAGGTGAGAAGGGAGTAAAGTAATCTGTTTGTAGCGTTCATGCAGTCAATCAACCATCCAGAACTTCCTGGACACCTGCTATGTGTGGTGCCTCTACATCACCCCATCCCATAGAAACAGCTACATAGAGAATTATAAACTCTCTGGTAGCCATGTCAAAAAATAAATAAAAGCAGGTGAAATTAATTATAAAAAAAAATTTTAATCTTACTGAGTATAGCCAAAATGCTGTTATTCCCACATGACATCCATATTTAAAAATTGAGATATTTTACATTCTTCAACATCCAGTGTGTATCGTACACCTCGGACACATCTCAGTTTGGATGCTAAATGTTCAACGGTTAAAGTGAAATGTAGTCCTAACCAGAACAAGGTTGTATTTAACAGAAAAAATACTTTATGTATCTTCAGTTTTTAAATTTAACTTAACATTATTTTTGTCAGTGATACAGGACATATTTCAAGCGCTCAGTAGCTGCCCTTGGCTAGTGGCTTCCATAGGGGATGATGGCACAGATCTGGATGCTCTGAAAGGTACAAAAGAAGAATAAAATACAGTCCCTGCTTGAAAGAGCTTGCAGTCTAACAGAGGAGATAAAATTTGCGCGCACACACACTGTAATGCAATGTGGATGAATGGACAGTCACAGGAAGTCAGTAGAATTAAGTGTAAACCTTTAGAGCAGCGGTCCCCAACCCTTTTTGGTACCAGGGACCGGATTCATGGGCGACAATTTTTCCACGGATTGGGGAGGAGAGGGGCGGAGCTCAGGCAGTGATGCACAGCCCTGTCCCTAACAGGCCGCAGCCCGGGGACCACAGCTTTAGAGCACGGCATGGCGAACACGGCAGACTTTGAAGATGGTGCCATTTAAAAACTCACGTCTACTGCTTTAAGAGTTGCATTTAACCCTCGCCTTGTGGGACTGGTTGGCAGAATTTTTATCCAAAGTACAGGGAGCCGGAGGGGGGACAGCAGGAACATTCTGTGGGAGGCAAGTTGAAAGGGTCAAGGCGTGGGCTGGGGTACCAGACTGCTGTCTTTCTTCCTGCTAGCTAATGAGGTTATTAGGGGCTGGATGTGGCCACGGCCATGAGTTCAGGGCAGAGAGTCTGTGTCAGGCGTGGTCTTTTCTGCTCGATTTCATCCCAGCTGTTGTGTTTAGCCTGACGGCTGTACCACAGGCAAGGCTGCAAGGAGAGAGACATTTGGACCCTTTCCTGCCCCTACTGCAAACGTGTCGGCGACTACAGTCCTCAGGAATTAAAGGCATTATTGTGTCACTAAGTAGAAATTCCAGAGTCCCACAGATCCCTGCTGGCTAGATGCTGATCTTTGACAAGAGCTTGATTTGCGTTTGTTTCACTGTGGAGAGATTTACAGTGTTTCTAAAATTTGGGGTTTTATACAAAGTACCTGCCACCTCTGCAAGCAGAATGGTCTACCAAGAAACCATCTCATCTGCTGATGTGTCTCTCTCTCCCGCTCTCAGGGGGCCTGATTTGTTTTCCAAAGCCCCAGTGGATAATAAGTTTAATCAATTGATAACATTTGAATTGCATACTTCATAATAGTCCCAGCTTCTTTGTATTCATATATGCTAATTTTAGTGCACGTTAATTATGTATTTAATAAGTCCCTGTTTATTCTATTTTGTCTCCATTCCCTTGATAGCTGTTATGGTGTGGAGTTGAAAATAATTACAATGTTACTTGTTCTGCAAATAACCATTAACCAAGGATGGATTCTGAAATCAAAATTCCATTTTCTTTTCCTTTCCCTGATTAAATACAGTGCATGAAATGACACCTAAATGTACTTCTAGGTCCATTTCTCACACTGTTGTTTGCCCCACTTTTCAGGGTGGTAATTGCCAGCTGAGATCCCCATTTAGCATAGATGTGTCATGACTTGACTTAAACAGCTCTCATTGCTTTTGGCTCTCGGCTCCTTGTTGACATGGAGACAGATTCGGAGGTGAGGAGCTCAGCACGAGGGTTTGGGGAAGAGGACAGAAGAACATAGGCTGCTCCCAGAGACCATACCGGGGGTGTGGATCTGCAAAATCCGTCTGCGTGCAGCCCCTGGGGGGCTTGTGATGAATCCAAGCTCCCACGTCACCTAGGCTTCCAAGCCGTTTGAAACCACCAGTTCTTTAGGACGTGGTTCAGCTCTTTGAAGAACAGACTAGCCCATGACCTGTGTGTTTGGATATTACCTGCCCAAAGGGGCCGCACCACACCTGCATAGGGTGTCATCCTAGTAAGTCATTGTTCTGTCTGCTCCGGCGCTGGTTAGCAGGTCAGAGTGCACGTCTCATCCCGTTTCCTGCCGTCTCGGATCTTGTGCCAATGCTTGTCATGCCCAGCATCCTGCAGGTAACTAGGGTAATCTACCATAGTAACTCCCCAGCCACCACCCCTGGTGCTACTACTCAGTTGTCATAGTCCCACAGGTGTTCCTAAGCGCTAGATCTTTGCAGCCCATCCACATGGTTTAAACTCCACTCTCAGGCTTGTAGACTGTAGTTTCCCCCTCTGTGGCAGCACAGATACTGTAAATGGAACTCTAATGAATTCATACACTTCTCCTTAATAATTTTCTACTTGAGAGAGAATGAACAAGGAAGGGGACCTCCCTTGGGTCAGTATGGTTGATGGGCTGCTGAAAAATGTAATTGGAAATGATCTCAAAGCCCATGGATAAAACAAAGTCTGGAAGTTGCACGGGAATTATAGCAACGTAGACTACCCACATACCCATTACCGATGATAAGTAAGCGATGGGAGTCCGAATCTATAGTTTCTAACTTATCTGGAAAATAACCATGGGGTTGCACATAAGAACAGCTTCTCCGGGTTGAGATTTCGCTGCTTCTCTGGAAGGGGCATAATTTCCAGCCCTCCTCCCTGCTCCACAGGTGATGCGAGGATACAATAGAGTCATAGCCCAAGAGCCTGTTTGAGAAATAAAGGTACCTGATAAATAGCAGCTATGCTGATTATTGGATGCGGCAGTTAAAAGCACCATTTGTCAGCCCCTTCCACTTCCAAATTCCATTTCCTTTCAGCTGCAGAGCTTCGTGCTCATCAGCTCTCTTCTCTCGCTCTGATTAAAGTTCAGAGCTGTCATTTCCAGATAGTTTGTTCATTTATTTCTTTTCTCTGTATTCTCAGAAAGACTTCCCGGCTCGGAGACGTTAGGGAAGAGGTAGGGGCATGCCAGTGGGGGGGGGGGAGAAAAAAAATCGCTAAATCCTGTTTTCAGGTGCAACCGACGTCTTGTTAAATGTCACTACGGCGATACAGGCATTTTCTCGCATTCTCTTTTAATCAAACACTTTTCTCCAGGCTGGATGTTTGTTTACAAAATCAGGACGTCGAAGTGACGTCCTGGCTTTCCTTTCTGTGTCCTGCACGCCGGAGCCATGTAGGGCTTTTCTGTTGGGAATGAGGGAAGTGGGAGAAGGCAGCTGAGGGACCGAGTCTTCGTCCCCCTGGAGAGCACAGGGAAGTGAGTCCAGGCGTTGAGAGCACAGAGGTGGAACTCCAGGCACTGAGGGAGCTGGGGGAGTGCAGGGGTGTGGGGGGGGGTTGGTGAGGGCATTTGGGGTCACGCACCTCTCCGTGGCTCCTTGGACTCTGCCTTTTGAGGGACCAAATGCTCTGCCCTGATTTGCTTAGTCCAAAAGGACTCAGGATCAGTGCTGGGTTTTACCTCCTGGTAATTCTGAAGTGTGTCCTGTTGCTTAGAGACAGGGGATGGTGTCTGGAGCAAAGATAAGGTTGTCAAGGAAACCAAGCCACAGATCCTCTTGTTTTTCTTTGGGTTGCTGGACAGAAGGGTAAAGGATTTTTGCTCTGACAACCAGAAGAAAGTATCTTCTTTTCTGTGTGTGTGTTTACCAAATTGATGCATCTTCCAAGACACAGCGAGTTCATACCTGTGTTGACACACAGGGCTTTGAGCTTTGCATTGTTGTTTATATCTGTGCGCGCTTTCTGCTACAGACGGAAGTAACCAGCCATTTCAGTCCTGATGTCCTTTTTTCATCTGTGTAACCCCCGTGCCCAGCCTCTTTCCTATGACACAACTTATTCCAACTTTATTGAATTGTAAGTTTTCATTTATTGTTCCAACTTTTCTCTTTTCATGCTGTTGGGATTTTCTTTTTGGATATTTGTAGCAGCTTGCCCTCTTTTTCCCTTCTCCTGCTTTTATTTTCACATTTCAGCTGGTGGTAATTAATAGACCCAGACACCTTCCTCTTAACTCTGCTGTTCAAGATTCAGAAAACAATCCTTTACACAGTCATCCTCGAGGGATTCCTTGTTGAAGCCACAAATAATCACGTCTGTTCCATGATGTTGTGTCAGGGGACTGAAGAATTGGATGGGGTGACATCCAGGAGTGGTACCGCAAATGCTCCCCCTCACCAGCCCCCCAGTGGGACTTTAAGTTCTTCATTTATCAGTGGTAGCAGTTCTAGCTCCTGATGCTGGAAGCCTGCTGGGAGCTTGAAGAATTGCACGTGCATGCATGCTTGTGTGTGTGTGTGCATGCTTGTATGTGTGTGTGCATGCATTGTGTGCATGTGTGTGCATTGTGTGTGCATGTATTCTGTGCATGTGCGAGTATTGTGTGTGCATCTCCTCTTGCCCTCTGCAGCCTTATATCGTCTGCGGCTGTGTCTCCTCTTCTCCCTGCCTCCTGCCTGCACGTTCCTCCTGAGTTAGCATCACGAGTGCTCTGAGACCCTCTGACTGGTTTCCCTTCCCCATCCCCTGGCCCTCCATAGATCCCCTGCTCCCCTGGGTGACCTTCCTGAACACACTCAGTTCTGACCCTTTACTGGGGTGTCTCAGAACTTGCAGGGTCACTCAGCCAAGGAAGGGGGCTGGGAGCACAAGCTGTGAAGGAGTCAAGGCTGCTGCACTAATGACATGGAGAAAACCGCGCGGGAGCAGAGAGGAGGGAGCGTCCACTCTGGGTGGGGTGTGAGTCTTGGGGGGCTGCAGGACGGGACGCTGGGGGGAGCTTAGACAGCAAAAGAGGCAAAGGATTTTGACAAATGGAGAAGGGGGGGAGAGAGGAGGGTCCCAGGTCTCTCTATCAGTCAGCCTGCTGAGCACCTCTCCTCCGATGGCCTTGAGATGTCCCTAACTCTGCACATTTGCTTCCTTCCTGGCATCCTCCCTCCCTGTGTCCCCATCGAGGTTAACGACCTGATCTCCACCAAGCTGCCCTGGAGCTGGAGCCTCGCAGGTGTCCTGGCCCAGTCCCCGTCCCTCGTGCCCCACAGCCAGTTGTAGCCCTGACAACCCACGAGCTGCTCAGGGAGACCATGTGCTCTGACCTGCCTGGAGGCAGCTGCACCCTCACCTGCATCTCCTTCCGCCCATCCTCCCCCGCCCCCGGTTTCTAGGAGAGAGAGGAGGCAGGAGGAAAATTAGCTGAGAGTCTGGGAAGGCCCTAAAGATTCTCTTGTTTCATTTTGCTTAAGATGGCTACAAATGTATACATGAGGATAGGTCATCCGGATAACTTACACCAGGGTTCCAGGTGACCCTTTGAACACAGCGAAATTCTGTTATTTGGAAGGCAGTTTCAGAGTCCAGAGGGGAAAACAGTCAAAGATCGTTCTACAGTGGGCAATTTCTCCTGCAGCTCCTTTTTCTAATAGGAAATTGGACTGCTTTTATTACGATGGTCCGTACATCACATCACCCGAGTCAATTGCCAGTGATCTTCCCCTTAGTGTCAACTGAACAGGGAGTCTCAGAAGGTTTTATTTTCCAGCTTCAGAATACCTGTTATCAGTGGAAAGCAAACGTGTGCGTCTGTGCTGTGGTCTCACCTGCCTTCCCCTGAGTGCTCCTCCCTTAAGCGTGTGTGGTTCAGTCCCCTGTGGAGGCTCAGAGAGTGCACAGGGCCTTGCTTGGGTTTGGGGGACTGGGTTTTGGGGCAGCACAGCACGCAGGAGCACAGGGTGGTGTGAGCCTCTTAAAACCGAGGGGGAGGATTTGTCTCTGGCGTCTCGTTTAGAGCTGACCACTGTCTAATCTCGTTCCCTTTAGCTGATATTTGACTTAACTATAATTTCCGTTCTGCGAAATGGAAATAATAACCTCGGTGCCACTTATTTCCCAAGATGGTCTGGGACCCACCAAACGGTTGCAGAAGCAGTCGGAAAAGCCTGAAATGCAATCAGTGCACCGTTAAGTTGTCGGTACTGTTGTTAATGTCCTAGGCTGGCCTTTGGGTTTCTAAATGCTCTGTGTCTGGAGGGATGGGGCAGGTAGAGGCTCACCTGCACTCAGTCTCACGGTTGGTTTTGTTCCTCCCTGAAATGAGGACGGTTCCTGCGTAGCTCCTTGCTGAGCAGAGAGGTGGGATGAGCCCCCTGGTCCCTCTCTTCTGCATTAGTTTGTTAGAGCAGCCAAAGCAGATTGCCGCGGCCTGGGGGGCTTGAAGAACAGAAGCTGATTGTCTCACAGTTCCAGAGGCCAGAAGTTTGAAACCATCATGTCAGCAGGGTTGGTTCCCATGGGGGCCGAGGGGGAGGGGTCTGTTCCAGGACTGTCTCCGCGGCTTGTAGGTGGCGTCTTCTCCCTGTGTCTTTTCACATCGTCTTTCCTCGGTGTTCAAATGTCCCCCTTTTATAAGAACATTAGTAACAGTGGATCAGGGCCATCAGGGCCCACCCTGTTCCATCATGACCTCATTCTAATGTAACTGATTATATCTGCAAACCACCCTGTTTCCAAGTAAGCTCACAGAGTGAGCTATTGGGAGTTAGGACTTCAACATAAGAATTTTGGGGAGATATAATTCAACCCGTGACATCTTCCATCCAGGGAAGACTGGACAGAAGGTATTTAACCTGCTTCTGAAAAACTTGTAATGTGATTATAAGCCAAATATAATCTTGTCACTCAGAAGAATACGCCGATGACATAACAATTAATCCGTGGTTGACATGAATCTGGTAATTTGCAGGATGACTGAGTCACTAAACCAAAGGCTCTCAACAGGCCAGAATTCTGATGAGCTCAAACAAGGAATGAATGCAGACCTAAGTAGAGTCTTGAAATTAGATCTTTCAAAGAAGGGATAAAAGTATGTTCAGGATCAGGAATAAGAATTTGGTCTTTTATTTAATAAGCTTAATCTTTCATTCCGTCATTTATTGATTCAAGAAGTGTTCACCGCTTACCCCCTCCCTGGCAGGCGTCAGTAGCCTGGGAGTCATGGCCACCCTGTGAAGCAGCTCCTCTCAGCACAGCTGCTCTGGCAGCAGGTGCTTGTCCACACCTGGACGGGTGTGTCCTCCTCCAGGTGTCGCACCCCTCCAGGTGTCCAAGGAGCTCAGAGACAGACGAGAGTGCCACACCCATGGGCCTGCAGACGAGAGCCCCCGGCAGGCTGGGCTGGACACTGAGCCACAGGATCAGCGGCTAAGATGACTGGACCTCTCAGGCTGGACGAAAGAAGACACAGGTGGTTCAAACTACTGTACGTCTCGGAAGGACCACCATGGGGAAGAGAACGTGGATTTGTCCTACATTCACTCCGAGGCCGGAAGTAGAACCCAGGAGTGAAAGGTACAGCAGAATAGTTGCTAACTCAGTGTAAGGAATAACTTCTTCATAGAACTATGTAAAAATGAAACACTCGGGTTTGTCTCGGGAGGTGATCACGTTGGTATGGCCAACATCCATCAAACGCTTGCTAGTGCCGACCTGCTGTGGTTTGGATGTGGTTCGTTCGGCCCCAAGTCTCATGTTGAAATTGGATTCCCAGTGTTGGAGGTGGGGCCTGGTGGGAGGAGTTTGGGGCCTGGGGCGGGTCCTCATAAATGGTTTGGTGCCATCCCAGTGGTAAGTCCTCTCTCTTAGTTCCCAGGAGAACTAGTTATTGGAAAGAGTCTGCACCTCCTCCCTCTCTCCCTCTGCCTCCCTCCCTCCTTCCTTCTCTCTCTCTCTTCTCTCCTCTCTCTCCCGCTTCTGGTCTCTCACCCCGTGACCTCTGCATGGGAGGCTCCCTTCACCTTCCGCCATGAGTGGAAACTTCCTGAGCCCCTCACCAGAAGCAGATGTTGGCACCAGGCTTCTCGTAAGGCCTGCAGAACCCTGAGCCAAATAAACCTCTTTTCTTTGTAACATCCAGCCTCAGGTATTCCTTTATAGCAACACAGACAGACTGAGGCACAGCCTGTTCTTACTTAACACTTTCTAGGGCCAGAGACCCCAGGATTTCCATCACCGATGGTTCTTCTTCTAACATCAAGAACCCCAGAAGTCAGAAAATGATCGTGATCCAGATAACTGCTTTCTTGCCCGGACCACAGAGTTTGGAAGGAGCTATTTTCATGCTTCCTAGTGGATTATAAGTAAATTTTACTTTTGGAAAAAGAACTCTGTTCTTCCTAACTCTCCCCTTAAGCTTGGGCCTGGCCTCTGGTGTGTGAAATCTAATCTCCAGTTCCAGGAAATGATTATTTATTTGAACGCTTCCGTAAAAACCCATTAGGCCTCTGGAGTGTTAGTTTGGGATGATAGATGTCATAGCTGTGCTGTCAACACCTGGGAGACTGGGGCTTTGTTCTGTTTCACGTGAGCCCTTCTCCGTGCAGGGGCAGCCCTGGGTGCGGGGATGAGGGGCCCCCAGCCGTGATTGACAGGCACCTCTGCAAATCTGGCCCAGCCTCTCCATCAGCCTGGAACATGTTCCGCGACCCCTGTTGCTTTCCTTAATATGCTGGCTTTGTGCTCGGAGATAATTTGCAAATGTTCTTCAAGCGATTGTGGCACAGCTTTCCAAATGTTTTGCTTCTAATTAAGAAAGGGAATTGGATGTACTCTTGCCTGGCTGATCTTTTTTTTTTTCTCCTTAGCAGGGGAATGGGGGTGGGAAGATAGAGCAAAAGAAACGGCAAAAGATGTTTGAAAAAATAACTCTCTGATTCACCGGTGATCAAAGCTATGTCTTGAAAGTTCATTCCTGTTAGAACATCCTGTACTTCCCAAGATGCAGGGATCTCCAAGTTCAAGGCCAATGTGAGGAGTATAGTCATGGAGGCAAAAATACACTCTACAGCTGGGCAACCACCTTCGGGAATTTTTCTCAGCCCACAGAAATGTGGACCGATGATTTTGAATGAAACACGTGGGACTTTGAAGACCCAGGTAAACTCTCCCTAATGGGATCTCTGACTTCCAAGCTAGGGTAAGGGATTGGCTACACATACAGAAAATCTGGAACAATGGTTTAAGAAGAAGTCCAGAGACAGGTAGTCCAGCACAGATATGGCACCTACAAAACACTTTCAGGGACAAAAGTCCCCTTTTAGTTTTTTATTTGGCATATGGCCTTGATCTTTAAAGTTACCTCTTAGTTCAAGATTGTCCCTGGAGTTCCAGCCATCACATCTTCCTTCAGATAGTAGTACCAAGGAAGACAACTTCAAATGCTGTTGCTTTGCTTTCTGGAAAGTTCTCGTGCACAATGTTCTCTTCCTAAGGAAAGGGGAAGAATGGATGTTGGAAGGCAAGAGCAGCCTCTGCCCCACACAGTGGCCTGTCACAGTGTCTTGAAACAGTGACGTGAGGTTGCTCCTCTTGGAAAGGAGCCCCACGCAAGACCACTCCCTGCAGAGGTGGCAGGCTGGTGGTCAAGCACCTGGGTTTGAGTCCTGGCTCAGCCGCGCTGGGTGTTCTCGGGTGAGTTATCGAGCGTCTCGAGCCTGCGTGTCCTCTGTGAAGTGGGACTTTGTCCCCAGCCTCACAGCGTCCCTGTGGCTAATAACCCGAGTCAGTGCTCATACTGTGCCATTGCCATTGCCCTTCATGGTTTTTGCACCCCACTGTCCTACCTGGGCAGCACCTTCTCCTGCATTCCTTCTGGAACGTTCTGGGTTTGCACGGTGAAGGCCTAGAACAGCTTTATTTTCTCACATCGGTGTCCTCCTAACCTGTTCTGTTTCTCTCCCTTCCCCGCCCCTGGATGACTTCACGGGCCAATACGTATGTTTTCCTATGGGTTTTAGGAATTGATGAGCAGTTTCACTGCCCCGCGCACTGCCCAGGGACCAGTCTCAGTAGCGTGTCAGTGTCTCGTTTGGGACAGCACTGCTTCCTTGCCACAGCAATGCCTGGTCTGACTTAGCCTTGGAAGCCTGCAGTGGGGGAGAGGGGGGTGGTCTGCCCTCTCCTTGGTTTTCTACCCCCCCACCCTGCTTACCTAGCTCGTTCCTCAGGGTTGAAGGAGGAGAGAAGAGGGAGGCAGTGTGTTTGGGGGGTGGGTGCCAAAGGGCCTTCCCTGAAGGTTGCAGGTGTAATTTAATGTTGGTGTCTTCAAAGTAACAGTGTCTCCAGTGTGGACCTTTTTCTCTTAGGGTTCTAATTTTGAGGGCTCTTCAGAGCTGCCTCATGGGAATACTCACTGGGATGGGCAGGGCACCCCGTCGATGACCTGCTCTCTGCACGGATTCTATGAGAATTGGTTTGCACCTGCAGGCGACCTCCCGGGGTGAAGCTTTATAGATCGTGTCTAGACCCCTTCCAAAGTGTGAACTTGTGCCTTTGCCTTCTGGAAATGCAGGCTGCTCCCAGGGCAGCCCTTGTCCTCAGTCGGCCACTGGAGTTCTCCCAGCTACCTTCTCACCTCGGGACTCTCCCAGGGTGTGTTCAGAGAACAGTCCTCCAGGGGAACGTGCCAACCTCCGCAAGCACGTCTCTAGGAGTGGCCCTTGCTTGGCCTGAGTAGGGAAAAACTCCTGCAGCCTCAGGGTGTGCTCCGACAACTTCCTCCAGTGGTGTCCTCGATACGGTTTCCTTGGTCTTTCCACCTTCCATGGGACCACTGGCGAGCGGCACCATTTTGGTGCTCCTTATCATGTCCTGCAGAAGGGCGGAGCCCTTCTCACAGACCAGCACTGTCCAGTGATGAACATATTCAGTGTCCACACTGTCCAGTATGGTAACCCCCTGGGGCTTTTGAGCACTGGAAAGGTGGCTACTGTGACTGAGGAACTGGATGTGTAATCTTGTTTAATTTTAATCAATTTAAACATAAATAACTACATGTGGCTACTGTATTAGTTGTGCAGTGTTGCTCTAGAATGTAGACCAAGAGGGTAATGTCAGCAGTTTTTATCAGCAACAGTTCTCAGACCAGGTAAGTCCCATTCTATGTCCTGCTCTGCTCTCTCAAGAAAGCCGTCCTCATAGCCTCCTATCCCATAATAAGTAGCGCCATCAATGTCAAGTTTCACATGTTGGTTCACAAGACCACACACTGTTTTTAGCCTTTGTTAATGGGATATAGGGGTGCAGCCTCCCTCTGCGCCACCCTGTCCTGGTGAGAGGCGTTTCACTCTCTCAAAGATAAGGTTCGAAGTCTTGGCCCCTGGCGTATCTTGGACCACCAGCCGCAAAAATGCTCAGCGCTTTCCTGGCAGAGGAAGCCCAGGCGGTGCCATGATGGACTTTTAGCTGAGAGACAGAGTGATCAGCTTCTGATTTCCTCTCCAGGGCACACTTGGTAGATTGGGTGCTGCGGAGAGTTCCACGGCATTCTGGTGATATCCGCGATTATAGAGGAGGATGGAGCTAGTGCTGGGCTCTGACCCTTGAACGTGGTTGTCTTCAGGTCCAGCATGGTAAAGAACCATGCAGTTTTACCACATTAATCAAGCACAGTCCATGGTAGCAGGAAATTAAGAACGCACAATAACTCTACTTATTCTAATTAGAGAAGAGGGATGTCTTAATTAGACAAAAAAATCTGTTTTTAAAGGACTTTAAAACGAATTCAGTTTTATTACTTCAAAGTACAAATTAAAGTCCTACCATGTGGACCAGAAAAGAGCTGTTCATCAATTAGGATTTGTTGGTTGCAAGCAACAGAGGTCAACAGAGGTTGGCCCTGGCGAGCTAAATCACATGAAACTCATCAGAGGTATAAAGAACAACTCAAAGAATCTGAGGAAAAGTGGAGTAGCCAGGCTTTGGAAGACCAGTTGCAAGGTATCCCAAAATCTGCACCAATAGACGTGAGCTAATCGGCAGTCTCTTCAAAGGGATGACATCAGAGTGACTTAACCATTTTCTGTCCCTGCATCATTCAGCTCAAAGGTCAATTCTGGAGGAGAAAATCGGATTGGCCTCACCTGGGTCAGGTCTTAGAGGCTAAGGCAAGGGGGTGGGGGGCAGCTTGTTCAATAGTCCTGCTACGAGTGCATAGGATGGAGGTAGTAGGGGCTTTCTCAGAGAAAAGTGGGATGCTGAGCCCACCAATGACAGTGCCCCTTTAAGTGGTATCAATATGTTTGCACACACAGAGGACGGAGTTCCAAAGCAAACCTGATATTTGTCGTTGTAATTTTCATCCGTGTGTCATAGAATATTAAACTTCGTCATACAAAGGGACTTGGAAAATTATTTATTTTACCCTAATATGCCCACTTTTCAAATCAAGAACCTGGATGACTTGTCCAAGGCTAGGTCATGGCAGACAGGGGACCGGAAACGGGTGTTTTGACAGCAGCATGTGGCCCCTTTCACTGTACACTCTGCCTCACTCATCAGCAAATGCTTTTAAGTTGCTTAAAAGCACATTTTCTTCTTGTGTGTCTAACCATGTCTTTTGCAATCTTACAGATACACTTAAATTTCTTAGATATCTTTTTTTACAGATTGTATCTACCCAGACTCTAGGTTCTAAATCATTCAAATTTACATTAATTGTTATTGTTGCTCTGATTTCAAATTGCAACCAAAATGCCTAAGATACCGTGGAGATGATTCTTAAACCTGACTCTGCTGAATGAAAAAGTCTGCCAAATTGACTGCCCAGATACTTTTCTTCTCTCAGGAATGATCTATCTCTAGTTAAAATGAACCTAGGGAATAGCTTTTGTTCTGAGCATAATAGTATGTTGAGTTTTTCTTATTTTTATGGACAAAAGGATATGCAGTATCATTTATGCTACGGACAACTTTAGGGGGAGAAAAAAAAGCAGTTTATGCCGTGGTCCACTAAGTTGGTTGGTAGAAATAATAGCTCTCTCCAAAGCCTTGTATTGTCAGACGGCTTTTGTTGATAGAATTTTTATTGTGGATGCAATTTCATCACTTTATAGATATAAGGCTTTGCTTTAGATTCAGTATATTTTATGGCGAAATTACACTCTTTCATCTGACAGCCTCTGCTATGTTCATCGCACCGAGCTATTATAGTTGAGTACAAAAGGCTTGCATGACGTGGTCTCTCACCCCTGTGCGCTTATCATCTGGTCAGTAGTGGAAGGATAAGAGCAAAAAAAAAAAGTGTGTGTCTGGTTGAAAAGGAGGGGTGAGATAGAATACCTTTTTGTTAAGGGGGGAAAAACTTTTCCCCGCAGGACAAAGAATTTTAGAATTGGAATGGACCTCAAAGATAATGTAGGTCACCCCTTTGTTTTAAGCTTCTGAAATTGAAGCTCAGAGGAAGTGTCACTGGACAAAGATTACCCCCCTGATAGAACCAGGAAGGGGAGGAGGCCGAGCTGTGTGTTTCAGGTATAGCATCTTGGTGACCGCACCTCTGATATGCAAAGATGCCCCGCCCCTCCTTTCTGAGATCCAGGTACGTTGCTGATTAGGTAGCATTTTTTTTCCCCTGGAAAAATCTTTTTCTACAAAGCTTTAAAATTACACTCAGCGGTTGCTTTGGTCTGAATGTTGGTGTCCCTCCCCGCCCCACGTTCACAATGTTCAAGCTTAAATACCCAAGGTGATGGTATTAGGAGCGGGGCCTTGGGGGTGATTAGCTCAGGAGGGTAGAGCCCTCATGACTGGGATTAGAGTCCTTATAAAAGAGCCCTCGGAGAGCTGCCTGGGCCTTTCCACCACCCGAGGAGACAGTGAGAAGTGGGCAGTCTGCGACCCCGAGACAGGGCGCTCCCCAGGCAGTGAACCTGCCAGCCCCTTGACCTTGGACTTTCCAGCCTCTGGAAGTGTGAGAATTAAATTATTATTGTTTATAAGCCGTTCAGTGTATGGTATTTTGTTACAGCAGCCTGAACAGTGGTGTTTTACTTTTTCTTTTATTTAAATCAAGTTTTAACATACATACAGTAAGACAAATCTTAAATATACAACTCAAAAATTTTTTTGACCTCTACGTATACCTGTGTGACCACTATTCAGATCAAGATACAAAATGTTTCTCGCAGCCAGGACGTCTTCCTCACGTCTCTGCCTGGGCGGTAACTTCCTCTGTGAGATCATTGCTGTTCTAACTCCTCTTCACCATGGATGGATTTTGCTTGTTTCGATTATCATTTAAATGGAATCACGCTGCATGCTCCATTCTGCATCTCGTTTACTTTGCCTGATACTGCATCTTTGAGATTCGTTGGTATGTGTCGCAGTAGTTGATTACTTTTTTTTTTTTTTTTACTACGTAGTATTCTATTGTATTTATGTGGTGCTATTTATCCATTCTGCTGTGAATGTACACTTGGGTGTTTACGGTTTGGAGCTATTAGGAGAAAAGCCACAGTGAGTCTTTGTATGTGTGTTTTGATGGGCATACATACTCCTTTTTCTTGTGTATATACCTAGGCGGGAATTGCTGGGTCGTAGGATAGGCCGGTGTTTAGCTGTGGTAGAGCAACTAGTGCTATTTTTGAACTGGGGAAAGACATTTTCTTTTCTCTTTTCTTTTCTTGTCTTTTCTTTCCTTTCTTTCCTTTTTTCTTTTCTTTTCTTTTCTTTTTTCTTTTCTTTTCTTTTCCTTTCCTTTCTTTTCTTTTCCTTTCTTTTCCTTTCTTTTCCTTTCTTTTCCTTCCTTTTCCTTCCTTTTCCTTCCTTTTCCTTCCTTCCTTCCTTTCTTTCCTTCTTTCCTTCCTTCTTTCCTTTTTCTGACAAGTCTTAGATAGCAGGGGAAAGACATTTTCTTACCATAGTATTCAGGCATCATATTATCACTGCTGTTTTCTTTATTTTACATTTTAAAAACTGAGACTTAGAATGAGTTAAGCAGACTTTTTTTAAACGTGGCAGATTTAGCGTATGTATTTCTGCTTCTTCCTAAAATACCACTAACATGACAGTAAGGAATTAAAAAGGTATACCCAAAGGACAGAGACCTGGAGTGTTGACAGGTTGACAGATGTCTGGAATACGGGCAGCATGTAATATGGAATATGGAATATGAAGGAGTATAATTGGATGGAGGACAGAGAAAGATGGAACCTCAGTGATCACAAAAGGGAAGCCACCGAGAACCAAGCCGAAACGTGCTGCGTGAAGCCAGGGACGTCTCCAGAACCCGAGGCCCCAGACTAGGAGCAGAGGTGGGGACAAAAGAGACAGGCTTGCACACAGGACGGTGCATTGTGACCTGCGTCAGGGGTCCTCAGCGCTTCATCCCGCACCGTAGCAGGAGGAAAGTTTATCATCCAGAGAAATGAGCCAAGAGGGGCATCTGGTTAGCGAATCCCAGGAGATGGTGGGCCTGAGACGGCAGAAAGGAGTAAAGAAGATATTTCAAGTTGAGATCGAGGATAGGGAAACCAAGACTGTATTCTCCAGGCAGGAGAGGAAAGGACTCTTTGCTGGAGAACCAAAGGGTCACAGAGAAATGAATTCCATCAGAAAGATGGCCTGAAGCCCAGTCGCCCTGGAGTGTAGTCTACCACCCGACAAGCCCCACTGTGCGTTTGAGCCTCCAATCCACTTATTAATGCCTTACATTAAATATGACTGGTGAAAGAGAAAACTCCATTTCCTCTCTGCTCACACACAGAACTCCCGGTCACCAAATGTGTGGGGTTTTTCCCCCCCACAACAACCAATTCTCTGAGGATGCCAACTGGGTGTCCTACAATTTAACTCAATTCTGACACTGTCTACCTGGAGATAGTGTCGGATCCCGTAGCTTAAGGGCTCAGTCTCCCATTCCAGGTGCCGATCACAAGTCCAGGTTGTCCCTGTGCTCCTCACCAACGCACTGCACACTGTGGGGTTCCAATAGCCCCCTCCGTGGGTTCAGTCATTGGCTAGAATGGCTCACAGAACTCAGGAAAACAGTTTGCTTACTAGATTACCAGTTTTTAATAAAAGGATGCAACTCACAAACAGCCAGGTGGGGGAGAGGTGTGGTGCTTCCATGCCTCTCCAGGCCCACCACCCTTCCAGCACCTTCCTGTCCCACCTGCCTGGAAGCTCATCAAATCTCCTTCTTCAAGAGTTTCTGTAGAATGTTCTCTCCAGCCCCCTGCCCTTCCTGGAAGTCAGTGAGTGGGGCTGAAAGTTCCAACCCTGTAGTCACTTGGTCTTTCTGGTGAGCAGCCCATCCTGAGACCATCCAGGGGCCCTGCCCTAGGTTACCTCATTAGCATACAGTCAGGTGTGATTCAAAGGGGGCTCCTCATAAACAACCAAAGACGCTCCAATCACACAGGAAATTCCAAGGGTCTTAGGGGCTCTGTGCTAGGAACTTGGGACAAAGACCAAGTATTTTATTCCACCACAGCCGAATAGCCAGACTTTGTCAGACTTCTGAGGAATGCCTTCAGCAGGAAAGATCAAGACCAAACACTAATTTGGAGATAACAGAAACAATGCAGGAGTCACAAGAAAACATAAAACAAAAACAACACGAATGATTAATACGCTCAGAGTGAGAAGAAGATACTCTCAGGAATAAAAAGGAGCAATCAGATTAAGAAGGAGCTTTTGGGAATTTAAAGACAAGAGAGCTGGAATAAAATAGGAGAAGGATTAAAAGATGCAGGTGAGGAAATTGCTAAGAAAATAGAATAAAAGATGCAAAGATGCAAAATGTGAGAAAACAGCGCAGAGAAGGTGCCTGCAGTGGGGTCTACTAGCGACCGATCGGCATTCTAGAAAGAAAGAGAAAATTGCAGCTTAAAAAGTACAAAAGTGTTGTGATAAAAACTTCCCCACACTGAAGTACATGAATTTCTGACATGGGAAAGGTCCCCAAGTGCCAGCCCCATAAATAAAAGAGGGACCATTGCCAAGATACATCAGCGTGAAATTTTAGAGTGTCATCAGAGCTTCCAGAAAGGCGGAAATGTTTCGGCACCAGGCCGACATCCCACAGCTCCGCAGCGGCGCAATGAGCCTTTCAAGTTCCCGAGTTCCACGCTTTCAAAGTGCTGAGGAGAAATGTTTTTAAACCTAGAATTTTCTAGGTTTCTGTACGCAGCCACAGATTCACTCAACAGTGACTGGCAAAATAAAGATGTTTTCAGACTTGCGAACTTTCTGAGGCAGCTGTCGAATGCCTAGGAAAAGCGGGGGGGCTCAGGAGGCAGAGGGGTTCGAGGAGGAAGATGTGGGGTCCGGTGAACACCCTGCCGCTTCCGCTGGGGCAGAGGGGCTCGAACTGGGACGGGTCTGTCGTCACTGCTGTGCTTTACAGGAAGGCGGGCCGGAGCGGTCGGGGGCGAGTGAACTCTGAGCCACCTCTGGTTGGCATCTTGGGAGGACCTCAGAGCTGGCTCGATGCTCCCAAGGAGAGCTGATTAGATAACATACGAATCCGAGCCCAAGAACAGAGGAAAGCAGAGACTTCAGGCCGTCTCTCCTGGATCCAGGGTGAGAACGAATGCCAGCCAGGCCCTCTGCGCTCCCAAATACAAATCCTCCTTCCTTTGAAGCCCGACAGCACCTCCAACCACAGAACGTGAGACATCGTAGGTGGCCAGCTTCACGTGCTAATGGCAAAGTCTGCTGAATTAACGAGCTGTGGCTGCTGCCACCCAAGTTCGCCCCGCAGCCTCCCTGGTGCTTGGCCTCCATGTAGAGTCCGGGGATGCCCACCAGGCTCGAGGCAGTTGTTGAGAGTAGACAAGCTTGAGCTGGGGTCTCACGGGCAGCCTGGAGGTGGGGGGCTCGGGGCTTGTCCAATAGCTCCATCAAGACCGCATGGATAGAGGTGGGGGGGGTTTCAGGGAAAAGCAGGATGCTGTCGCCAAAGGAAGAGGGTAGGGATGCAGGGCATGAGAAGACTAAGCCCCCTTCCCTGCCAACCCACATGCCTCTTTAAATAGTATCAAAATATTTACATGCACAGGAGGGAGTTACAAGAACAGACCTGGTATTTCTGGTCACAGCTACTCATCCATGTGTCATAGGGTGAAAGGTTCTCTGATGAAGGGGACTTTGGAGATTATTTCGTTTACCCTGATGTGCCCACTTTAGAGATCAGGAAACTGGAAGACTCACCCGAGTCCCCACTGCTAGGGCGTGGCAGAGATGGCCTATATACAGAGGTCCCTTGACTACAGCATGAGGTTCCTGCTGCTGGACCACTCTGCCTCAATCATCAACACACACTTTTAAGTTGCTTGAAAGCATGTGATCCTCGTGCATGGTTAACCATTCCTTTTACAATCTTATGGGTGTAATTAAATGGCGTAGGTGTCTTTGTCATAGATGGTTTCCAGCCCTAGACGCTAGATTCTAAGTCATGGCCACACACTCTTTGCTGAGGCTGGGTGAAGAGGATGTGTGCCCCCCAACAAGGGATTGTGTCCTCCTCTGGCCTCACGTTACCTGGCCGGGGTGGCCAGAGCCCTCCATGACATTGGCCACTGGGCAGAGCTCTGTGCAGGACCCCAGGGTAGTGACAGACCATGAGCGGTTCCAGATCCCTGGCACCTTGCATTCAAATGGGGACTCGGAATAAAAATGCTTCAAGATGGTGTTTACAAAGAAACAGAGACATCAGTGCAACTGCTCTGGCGTGAACTGCAGGCATTCATCTTTGAGAATTCACTTTGCGGATGGAGATGGCGGGGGGTATGATCGATGAGGGCTGATATCAGAGAAGCCTGAGCTGGAGGCAAGAACCCTTGAATCCCACCCTCACCCGGATGTACCTCTTCCCTCCAGGGCCATCAAGGGAGAACCAGGCTTAGGGGGGTGAAGCAAGACTAGTCCTTCCTTCTACCAAATACCCATCAAAGAGGGTCTGCTCTGTGCCAAGCGTGGGGACACAAAGCAGAGAACAGGTGGGATCTTCCCCCAGGAGCTGAGAACCTGGCTGCAGAGGGTCAGCTCCCAGTGGGGCTATTTCTAAGCAATTGAATGGAGAAACCTGGGAGGAACCTCACTTTGGGGCTAGTCTACACCTTATAAGCCCTTCACTCCATGAGGGAAGAGGCATGTTGTCACTGCGTAGAGCTCAGCAGTGCACGGTGCAGCCTCCCGCTCTCTCCCCTGAAGAGCCTGTTGGGCCACAGGCCTCAGGTGGCTCCTTTATACCTCCTG
This sequence comes from Lepilemur ruficaudatus, assembly GCA_963574885.1. Lineage (NCBI taxonomy): Eukaryota > Metazoa > Chordata > Mammalia > Primates > Lepilemuridae > Lepilemur > Lepilemur ruficaudatus. The sequence goes on from CAUYRT010006650.1 coordinate 22,234, forward strand.
GATGTGTCATTTGAGGCCTAAGCCGGTGGTGCTGATTCCGGGAAAGGTTCGTGCTTACGAGTTGTTTGTGTAGAGGCAGGGACACAGGCAGCAAAGTCTACCTTTGGGGTCGCGTCCCAAGCCATCGGCTGGCCAGAAGGCCCGGTGAAGCCTGTGGCCCTGTAGCAGCACCACGGGCCCAGGCGCTGGGGACGGGGCTGCACTGGAGACTCTGAACAAGGGACCGTGGTCAGGGAGGGCCCCGATGCTTTCAGGGGTGGGTCCCTGTGTGGTTTAAGGCAGCCCTCTGGGGTCTGAGATTTAATCTTCCATTTGGAAAACCAAATCCTGTTTTTCCATTCAACAAACAAGAAAGCAGAACATCCCGTTTTTGTTTGACGAAAGGGACCAGGGGCTTGAACGGGCCGAGCATCGTAGGGCTGCACGTGGCCCTCCGAGGTCCCCGTAGGACATACTAGCTGGCTCGTCCCCAGCAGTCAGAGAAGCTCCCCGGATGCCATACTTTCGGCACGTCCCCTGGGCTCTGGGAACACAACCGGCTGACAGATAGGGACATCCTTTTCTGTCTCCTTCCCGCTTCCTCCAGGGCACCCAAAAAGCCTCACTGGTTATAGTGAGTGGTTCTTTCCGATCCATTAGCTAAAAATGGCTTTTCCTGCCCCTAGCCCCACCCAACACACACCTCCCTTGGTGTTGAATCTCCTCCCTTCTCTTCCCCACTCAAACTGGCCAGTGCGATTTTCAGGGCCAGGTTCGTCCCTGGGGTCTGCAGACCTCCTCTCGTCCCCAGGGAGTGGATCACTGCACCCTCATCTCCTTCCCTGGGCTGCAGGATTTTTCACTGTCAAGAAACGCATCTGAGTCTAATTCCTTGTGTGCGTCCCACGCAGGCGTTTGCCGTACCTTGCAGGCAACACACAAGGAGCCAGATTCCAAGGTGATGGGATTCGTTCCCCTAATTGGAGCCGCACTGTCTCGAGAGCCTTCTGCGGGTCAGGGTGGATCACAGCTTGTGCCTCACTCACGGTGGTTCTGCAGAGCTGTTCTTCTCCTTTGACAGATGTCTTGGTATGTTTCTGCGACATTTTAATCTGAATATATTGCAGTTCTGTCGCAGAGTGTGTTATCTACATTGTGAGGTTTTTAAACTTTTTTTATTGTTTTAAAGAACTTTATTGAGGCATAGTTGACATACTATAAAATCCACCAGTTTTAATGTACAGTTCAATGATTTTTAGCAAATTTACAGAGTTGTGCAGATATCCCCATACTCCCATTATAGAACTTTCATTACCCCCAAAGATCCCTTGTACCCATACATGCACACGTGGTAAATTTTTTAACAGCTCTGTGGATATAATTCACATACCACACAATGCATACCATTTAAAGTGTGCAATTCAGTGGCTTTGGGTATACTCAGAATTGTGCAACCGTCATCATGGTCAATTTAAGAACATGTCGTTGCCCGCAAAAGAAATCTTGCATCCTTAGCCATCGTCTCTCAAACCCCCTTCCCTCTCATGCCCTAGGCAACCGCTGATCTATGTTCTGTCTGTATAGATCTGCCTATTCTGGAGTTTCATGTAAATGGAATCATGTACCATGTGGCCTTTTGTGTCTAGCATCTTTCACTTAGCCCACTTTTACCAGGGTTCACCCAGGTCGCAGCCTGTATCGGTACTCCTTCCCTTTTTGTTGCCAAATAGTATTTCATTGCATGGCACGGTAGTTTTCAGTATCTTTGAGTCACTTCAAGGTGACTTTGCTTTTCTACACACAGCTGACTTGGAACATCCTCCTTTCTCCGGATTCAATTTTCTCCCTCTCAATTCTCGATTTGCAAACAAGCAAATGTCTTAGAAGTCCTCGTTCTGCTGCCTTTTGAGCCATCATGCCCTGCCTCTCTTCTTCCTCAGTTTACCACAACATCTGGTCCCCTGCCATCTAACGGAAATGGTTGTATCCAAGGTATCCAGTGACCCCGTCATTGCCAAACCTCTTGGCTGCTTTAAAATTCTTCTAAATCCCCTGGTCCCTCTGGAGCATTGTTTGGGCCTTTCCCTCGTTTCTGGAACTCTCTCCAGCTTTGGCTTCACTTTGCATTTCCCTGGTATTCCTTCTGCCGTAAGGGTAGCGGTACACTAGTTCCTGCTCCCTTGCGTGCACACACCCGTGTGTGTGTGTGCACACGCTACTCATGCCCCAGTGCGCAAGTCAACCTCGCCAGCTTCTCTCCCCTCTGCCACCAACCCACGGTCCTCTGGCTTTCTCACACCCTCGCAGGTAGTCAGCGCTCTCCTCCGCACAGACGCTTCTCATTGCTTACATCTGGGCCTTCCCGCTGTTTTAGGACCCCACCTCTCACTTCCCTCGTGCCAGCACCCCATCTTGTAAAGCCCCTATCTAATGCTACCTTTTTCTTGCCTGATCACCTTGGCGGAAGGTGGGAGGAGGAGGAAGGAGAGACATTCAGGTGCCCTCTACTTGCCAGCAGTTGCTTTATTCCTAACCTTGTTCAGTGCTCTCAAAGCCCCATTCTACAGATGTGGACATCGAGCCCTGCAGAGGCTCCTGTTACCCAGACACGATGTTACTGTTATCTGTTGTTCACAGTAACACAGCGTCTCAAGCTGCTTTGGATGGCAAGTCGAGTCGTGCGTCCTCGGCTCGATGGTAAACTCCTCGTGGGCAGATCCTACTTTTGTCTCAGGCACATAGAAAGCCGATCAGTGTGTGAGAGCCACACTCCTCATACGCAGGCACGTACAGGCTGAAACACTGCTCTCCGCTTGGCCGTCATCAGGAAATTCAACCTGATTCCCTCAGGAATGTCCAGGGACTGCCCCATCCCCGGAGGCAGCTCCCTTCTGACGAGTGTGTGAGTCGCTTCTTCAGCACCTGCCACCATGTATCAGATTGTCATTTATCCTTTTTGTATGTGTCAGGTTCCCAAGTAACTTAGAAAATCAGGGCCAAGGCGGCCTGTCTTTTTGCATACTGAGCACTTTGCGGTATTGAGCGTACAGTCGGTGATGCTGTTGGATTTATGAGTGTCGTCTGCTCTGGGCACAGCATGTCCCTCCCAGGGCCTGGGTCCTGTTTTCTCGGCTTCCTGTTGTTGACACTTGCCCCCTGCCCACACTTCTCTCTCCTTCCCTTTCCCTGCTGTCCACAGTTGCCTCCTGCCCTCCCCATCACCTGCTGGCCTGGCATGTCCCCAGGGGGCGGGTGAAGGTGCTGCCCGCGGGGGCCAAGTCTGAAACTGCTACGGGCCATGGTTGGTCCTGCAGCCCAACTGCATTTCCAGGAACCGGAGCGGCGGTGCATGTGCCGTGACCCCAAGGAACAAAGGCAGGGCAGACCTGCGCCTGGCTTCCCCGGGCGCTATTGATGGGAGTGGATTTGAAGCCTGTCACTACCAGGGGGATGAAGAGGGAAGCCTCACTTAATAAATGAGATGTGACTTCCAGGCTCGTCCATCTCATATGCTGGAAAATAGGTCTTTTGTGTCACCAGCGGCCTGCTGAGCCGATCTGAGGAGTTCCCTGCCGCCCGAGGCTGAGCCCAGGGCTTTAGCCTCACAGCTCAGAGTATGTGAGCTGCATTCGAGAGAAACGGAGGCTGGCGGGCCGCTCCGAACGGAAGTCGCCTTTCACGGATACCAGCATTGCACCATATGAAGATCATCGCAGATTTGACCTCCTCCTTGTGGCCATTTTTATATCCTGTTTCTTTTCCCCACTGTTCTTCCTGATTTCATTTGTTATTTGTTCATTGAGTCATTTATTCATCTGACTCAGGGGTCCCCAACCTATGGTGAGTTGTGGAGTTATTTCATTAGATACTACAATGTAATAATAATAGAAATAAAGCGCACAATAAATGTAATGCACTTGAATCCTCTCGAATTGTCCCCAGCATCCCCCAGTCCGTGGAAAAATTGTCTTCCATGAAACCGGTCCCTGGTGCCAAAAAGGTTGGGGGATCGCTGGTGTAAAAATTACCCTGGCCAGGGAAAACACAGCCCCGCCTGGCGTCTCTGTTCCAGCAGGTTGCAGTCTTGCTTCGAAGCAGTTCCGCCTACTTCCTCCCATGTCCTGCTTACCCAGGTCACTTGGTTTGTGTCTCAGGTGTGTGTGTGTGGGAGCTTGATAGTGGGCATGGAATCTAACAGTCAGAAACACCCTGTTTCTGGACGTTAGCCCAGCTTGGAGACCTGGATGCGCCCGCCTGCTCTCGTGGGGACATAGGAAACTTTGATATTTTATAGCGCCCCAGACCCTAGTCTATGGGAATAGAAAAATAAATGGATATTCTGCCCAGTTTGTTATCCCTGACTACGCACTGCGTGGCTGCCTACGCGCTACTGCTTCACGTCCGTGAACCCTGGGTGTGAATGGATTTGATTTTCCACAGCATCCTGGTGGTCCTGGTTTCCCTCCGCTCAGTGTCTTGTGCTCTAGATGAAGTCAGAAAACCAAAGTGAAGTTGAATTCTGTGCACAAACACCTCCAGGTTTGCAAGCCCAGATGTGGAATCTGCGATTGGTCGCATTCATGGATTATTCATTCCGCGTGACGGGAGGCCCATCCACACCCACCGAGCCTTCTCCCATCTCCAATAAGGCTGGACCTCTCCACCTGGGTGTCCATGCCTTCCACCTGCCCCACGGAGTGAGGTCCTATAGGTCCCCTCATCATAAAAAGGTTCGTTCTTATAACTAATTCAGATGCTTCAGAGACAGCATGGCCTTTTAATCAGATTGCCGTTTCATGCCTCCAAACATCCGGTCTCCCCTGCACAGTAGGAAACCAGCAAGTGTCTGCTGCAGAGAACCGAAGGGTGGAGTGAGAACCGTGGCTGTTGTCTCCCAGGTCACGGGCCTGTTCCCAGCGTGGTGCTCACCATGGTGACAGTTGACCTGCGTTCACATCCAATCACAGAACATTCTTCATCTCACCTGCCCTTGGCCCCGACAGGTTGTCCTTTGACTTGAGTTTCAAGGTGGACGATCCTGCACTGTCCTCCCCAATGGTCACAAGCCGTGGTGCGTGGGCAAAGTTAACAAGAAATACGTCAGTAAATACTGCTCTGCGTCTAAAGCCGTTCTCTCCTCCAGTAACGGGGAGGAACATGGAATACTGACCTCTGGGAAGTGGACCCTCGGTCATAACACCTGTGCAGACAGAAGAAAATACACTGGGATGAAAGAGCTGGCCTTGTCACTGTATGTGTCCCCTGTGGTCACATTGCAGTTGCATGGTTTCTGGTGGTTATCTTTAACTCCAACCACCCCTCACACTTTCCTGTTGGCTAGTCTTTTTTTTTTTTTTTTTTTCCAGAAACTCATTCCACACAGATGTATTTTATTTAAAAAGGGGGAAAAAAACCCTTTAATCAGAAAGTCTGATTAAATTCAGTATTAACTCAAGCTCTTAAAAATCTTTTGGGAAAGCCAACAGGGTACATCACAGAAAAGCAGGCAGCTGCTGACAATTCTTTGGCGGAAAAGTAAGTTGCATGCTTACATGAGCTGCCCAAATGATTATCAAGCCCAAGTTTTGTTTTTCAGAAATCAGTTTCAAGATATCCCAGAGAAACCACAGATACTCTCTAACAATACAAAAATTTAACAGCGAAATTTAAGTATGTAGCAAAAGTCAAATATGATAATACACATGAATAATTTATAGAATAAGCCTTTCAGTCACAGAAAACTAAAATGGGGAGACTTCAATGATGGATAACATACATAAAATAAAGGCTAATAGCAAATGGAACAACTTAAACATTTTCCCAGTGACTGACTAAGCCACAAAAAAACAGCTTAGGAAAACTGCTAACAGGCAGGTTTTCTTTGTTCCTAGCCAATGCAGTTCTACTTGGATAAATCTGGTTATCCATCAATACATACAAAAATTAGAGTACTTTTTTCTACTTAATGACCACCATTTTCCCCCTAATTTTCTCTAGCAACGTTTCTCCTTTGCTTTGACCGGTTGACCTCAGAAGGTTTAGAACCTAAAATGAGTATCAACTCTTATTGGAATAGCACTTGGGAAATGCAATCCTAGAAAAGGCAAATTTTTAACGGAGGTGGCTTGACAAAGTGAAGCATCCATTCTCAATGTGACAGTGTCTCCTGTGTTAGTCCCTAGGCTAATGGCTGCTCTTGGCTAGATCACATGACCCAGCATGATACTGGAATGCTCCTTGGTGAGGTGCTGCGGAGCCATGAGCACAAACACCCACCCATTTAAGCTTTCAATAAATACGAAGCATCGTTTTAAACCATTTCAGTAAAATAAACAAAAATTATTGCATTTCTAGTGGCCTGCTTTGCTTCTCGAGCTGGCTTTGGAATGCTCTTCATGACAAAGAAGACAGCAACAGTTAATTAGTGGCTGCTCCAAGCTCCTTAGACTTCAGCGCTTCCCGTTCTTCAAGCCTCAGCAATTTTTTGCAGCAGTAATGGTGTTCCTCTTCATTAGCATCGCCACTGTCATGGGACCGACACCCCCAGGAACTCGAGTGATGTAACCAGCCTTTTTTCTGACTCCTTCAACATCCACATCTCCAACCAACCTGGGTTTAGCAGGTATGGGATCTTGAACTCTATCTATTCCCACATCAATCACTGTTGCTCCCTCCTTGATCATGTCTGCTGTGATCAGATGTGGAATGCCTGCAGCAGATACTACAGTGTCTGCAAGAATTATGTGTTTCTTCAACTGCTCTTTGGGAGTATCTCGGTGACATGTTGTAACAGTGGCCTCACCTCCAGGACGTTCATGTGCCCCGTCTGTGTGTAGTAACATTGCAATGGACATTCCAACATGTTTTGACCTTCCAGCCACAACCACATTCTTCCCTAGGGTCGGAATACCAGTTCGCTTAATTATTTCCCACACACCCCATGGGGTAGCTGGTAACATGGAATACTGGTCCAGACACATTCGCCCTACGTCAATTACATGAAAGCCATCAGTTTCACAATTGTCTCACTGTTGATTCCCACATATGCAGCGGCTCTGGTTTCCTTGAGGACACAGGGGTGACTTCAGGATTCTCTCCAACCAGAATCACGCTTAGGTAGGGTCATTAATTGCCAGAGGCTGCCTACTCTTCCACCTCCTGCCGCACTTCCTGCTTGATCGGCTGGACCAGTTTCTTTCCAGAAATGACAACAGCTTCGTTTCATCTCAATTTACCCGGCCTGGCACTGACCGGCTCGAAGTGGGCTGCAGTCAAAGCCTTGGTGACCACAGGGCATTCATTCTTGGCGAGCCTTGGCCAGTCTTGATAGACAGCAGCCAGTCCCAGCACCTGGGATTGGGGCCCCCGCCTCTGGTCTTGTCTAGGACTTGTGTTTAGCAGGAGGATGATTAGTTCTTCAGTACACACCGTTGGCTAATGTTACCTCCATCACTTTTTGGATGGGGCCATTATTTGGCCATTGTGGTGAAGGGCCCTCCTGCCTCTCAAAATTTTGTGTGTTATATACTCTTATACTCCCTTTTCTGGAGACCGGTTATTGATCATGCGTAATAAAAAGGTGGGTTTTGAGACAGCAATGTAGATGAATTGAGAAATTGCAAGATGGAAAGTATAACCTGGGACTGCTGACTGGTTATGTAATGTCAGTCAATGTCCTTGCCTTTTTTTTCCCTCCTCTTCTGTATCTAAGAAAATGGGTAAACACTGACTCCTCTCGAGGGACCTTCTAGATGCTAATGTAACACCTTTTTTGGTTGAGGGAAATCATTGGAAAAAACTGTTAATGCACAGAAACAAGGGGAAAAGATGAGCTCAGGCCATGGCAGAAAGCCACTAGGAGAGCTTGCTCAAGAATGGATGCCTAGCAAAGGGACCAGATGAAGAAATCTTTGTTGGAGGGACCCAGGAAGTATAGAGTAAGTATCTGGGCCTAACCGGTGGGGAAAGGACTAGTTTAGGGCCCAGGGGATGAAATTAGAGGCTGCTTGACTTACTAAATGCTGGGAAATGATGATTCATAAATTAAAGGCCAGTTGAACTATGCCTGCTTGAAGTGTCGGGGGTTCGGTGGTTAATAGCACAGATTGTCCCTGCCCTTATATAGATTTATAGTCCAGTGGGAAGAAGGACATTAATGAAAAAAATCATACAAGTCACTGTGAATCTTCAGCCCTGGTAAGTATACCTACAGCAGAGAGGGATGCAGTGCTACAAAAACGCCCAGAACCTGGATGGGCCAGTGAGGGAGGGCAGGGAAGCAGGAAGGGAGTCCGCTGGGGTACCTGTTGCATCCCTGGAGGGGGACAGAATGTGCAAGGGGGGGCCGAGGGGCTTGGTGACTTCGGGGTTAGCAGAAATGTGGCTGCAAAGATGCGTTTTGCTGGACAGAGTTGGATTCCGTGTGTACTTGATTTTTGCTACCTTAAAAATCATCTTTGCCTCGGAGATTCTATAAACGTTTGTTGGCTGAGCATGTGCTGGTCTGAGTAGTTTAGGAAGAAAACGTCTAAGAGAAGGAGAAGCGATAGTAGAACCCCAATATTTCAACTTCAAAGAGGAGAATTCCCTTGAGAACTTTGGGTCATGGTAGCAAAAGTAACGAGTGGTAAATGCTGGTGGCACGCTGTCACGGAACTTCTTGAGGTGAATTCGTTCCGATAACCTGGTACCGGGTCTGCTGTACTGGATCTTAAAGACGTGGGAAGGCGTTCCCACTTAGAGGCTGCCTCCAGGGCCCGGTCTGGGCATCCCTCGTGTCACTGCTCCCAGGCTGCTCCCAGCATCCCCTGATCTCGTTGCCCACCGAGATGTGCGTCCCACTTCCTACCCATACAGAAGGAAGGGGCCTAAGACAGATCTAGAGGCGTGAACTCCCTGGTCATCGAGGAATATCCTGGGTGTCATCCAGTCGTGAAAAATATCCAGAATTCATCCTGAAATCATCTGCTTTTGTAACAAGCTGAACATTTCCGGGCATGGCAAGGGGAGGCCAATTTTGGTATCAAGGACTGCTTTCCTATCTTGACAGAAAGGCAAGATGGGAGGTATAAAATAAGACACGTATGTGGGAGGGTGCATAGCACATTTGCCTTTGAAATTGGGTTATTTACAGTAAGACAGGAAGATAAATGTAAAATTTTATTGGCACGGGCTGTGGGTTAATTGTCTGGAAGAGCCAAGATCGAAGGCATCAGTAGTTATAGTATTAACTAAGAATAGAACTTTCTGTTGACTGTTCTGACATGCCCAAAGCCTTAACTGAAGCCTCCTGTACGTTTGTGGATGAGGTAGGGTGATATTTCCATCAGATTCCAGCTGGTATCCAGGCCCTGACTCTTGGTTTCCCACCCAACAAGTTACTAAAACCTAAGGTTGTGCCACAGGGCCTTAGCACGTGCCCACTGCCCTCTGAGGGAGTTTCCAGCTTTCTTGTAGGTTTCTGATAACTTGACCCATTGCAGTCCGTAGACGTGGGGGCGTGGAAGAGGGGATCACATCTGATGAGGTGAAGAAAATGAATATTCAGCAGCCTGAAGAATAGGCTTTGACCAATCCAATTAAACATTTTTTTTTATCGTAAAAGATCATTTCCAGCCAAGCTAATTTATTTTCCTAGCCCAAGGTATTTTTTGCATACTTACATATGAGATGCATTTAGTGTCTCTGAGCGACTAGACAGACCAGGAGGAGTCAGTTGCATACTTATTCTCAAAACTCTTCAATTCCAACTGGCAGGATGAGAAAAATACATGGAGTAAAGAAAATGATTTCCTTGGCATTCCTGTAATGGTGTCCCCTCAGCTCTTGTCGTCCCGCCCGGTGGCAGGAGTCTTTTGAGGTCACCCCTAAAATCCTCCCGTCTCCCCTTCCGCCATCAGCTCTGATAATTGTGCCTCCCGCTTCTCTGAAAGCTTCGGGAAGCTTCCATCTAATGGAAGCACCCCCACCCACCTCCCTCTACCTTGGAGTAAGGCCAGGATCCCTCCTTCAGCCTTCTCCGCCCTCCAGACACAAAGAGCTAAGAGGGCAGCGGAGAGAAAACCTCCTTGATGCTAATTTCCCTTTAAGCCCTCATCCCATTTCCTTACCTCTTTTTATCTCCAGCTTTCCCAAAGTAGATTGAGGTCCTAGAAAACGCCGCTTCCAACTGTGCTCCACTGTGCTGACATTCTGAGGACAGTCCCTCCGTCTTGGGCATCTGTGCTGTCTATCTTCCAAGCACTTTTGAGTGCTTCATTCACACTTTCTTTGCTTTCATCTCTACCCACGGTTACCCCCACGTCCTCCTGTCCCCACCCCAACCTGCCTCCACTCTCCATCCCGCCCTGCGACCGTGGGCAGCCCTGCCCCGGCTCCGGAAACACCCAGAGTCTCATACAGCCTTTCCCCCTGGTGAAGGTGGGGCTGGGGGGTGGAGACCCCCTGGCTTCCTGGACGTGTCAGCTACACTCATGACAGCTTTCTTGCTTCCTCTGAAGCCAGCAGTCCATGTCACTCCGACGTGGCACCTGCTCTCTCTAACCACTCCCTCTCCCTTTCCTCTGCAGGCTGCTCTCCTGCCTGCCACTTAGAAGTTGATGCTCCATTTGATCCGATCTGGATCTTTTCCTCTGGGCCCGTTTTCTCATCCTGGGCATTCTTAGCTGCCCTCGTGGCTTCAGACCATCTCTACATTGATAAATTCCAAATCAATAGGTATGATTCAAACGTCTCTCCTCTGCTTCCTGCCTTCTAGCCTCCTGGCCGGGGTAGATTCATCGGAATGTCTATAAGCTTCAAACTCCACATGTGACCCCGTCAACTTACAACTGTGACCCCTTCGTATTCCAAAGGTAGGCACGTATCTGCAAGTGAACGAGTAGAGATTTCGCCGACAGCTTCAGTGTTACTTGGTGCAGTGCTGTGTTGGCTCTTTTGCCATCTTTCTCAACCCCGTTGCCTGCTTCCCCTGACAGGGTAGTAGCTTCAGACTCTACCCCTAAAAAGTGAGTGTCAAGGGACTTGGCTGAGTCCATCAGTTTCCTGTAGCTTCTGTAACACAGGGCCACACAGTGGGTGGCTGAAAACAACAGAAATGCATTGTCTCCCAGCACAGGAGGTAAAAGGCCCCAAATCAAGGTGTCTCTAGGATCGATTCCTTCTGGAAGCTCTCGAGAGAGGATTCCTTCCACGCCTCTCTCCCGCCTTCCCGTGGCTGCCGGCAGCCCTGGGCGTTCCTCGCTCCAGTCTCTGCCTGTGTCCTAACGTGGTCTTTCCCTCTGTGAATCTCTGCGTCTGTTTCCCCTTCTTTCTTCTCAGAAGGGCTTAACGTTGGATTTGAGGTCCATGCTAGTCCAGGATGATCTCATCTCCAGATCCTTGCCTTGATTATATCGGCCAAGAGCCCTTTGTCCGCCGTACCCTTTTCATGGGTACAGGGGGTTAGGACTTGGAGATTTTATGCAGGAAGTGGGGGTATACAATTCAACCCACCGCAATGCGGGGCAATCTTTTTATGAATAGGATTTTTTTTCCTTTTAAAAAAAATTTTTTTTGACGGCGATGGGTTGAAAGTGAAGTATTTTCTGGGGATCAAATGTGGCGAAAATCTGTTCTTTAAAAACAGCGGCGTCTCGTATCTGCTGTTTTCCGGGAATGTTGATGATGGCAGTTCCTCTGCCCTTCCTCGCCCTCAGTGTAAGCTTGGATTAAAAATGAAATAAAACAAAATGATGGAAACTTCGAAGCATTTCCAAACAGATGGAAGCGAGGGATGGGTTCTAGCAAAAAAATAAAAACGTATCTGTCTCCCAGAAGTTTCTGGGAGAAGGGGGTCTCCGAAGCAGGTTTTCTTGGCATGGAAGGGGTGGAGGGGAAGAGAGTTCAGGAGAACGGCAGGTTCAGGAGCAGGTGGCCGTGGGATGTGGGCATCGAGTTTCCCAGGTTTGCTCCTGGAGCTTGTAAATGCTGCTGTGTGTCACGGTGCCCACTTTGGGGACCGGGAGAGAAGTGAAGCGGAAGACGGGAGAGACAGAAGATGCCAGGTGGGTTTTGGGATAAGAGGTTGAGCTGAGATGGTGAGTGTAGGCTATAAGGAAAGACATTAATTTGGGAAATATTTTAAAGGAGAGAAATATTTTCTTTAAAAAGACAAAAAAAAGAATGCTGACCCAGTAGAGAGAGGAGATCAAAGGGAAAGAGCAGTTGCGGTCTGCATTGAAGATGAACTTGTAAAGTCTCGGGGCCGCTCTGGGCTTTCTGGCCCCCGTGGCCCCAGCACCGTGCGAGACACGGAGTAAAATCCCACACCGCGACTGCTGCCCCTCTGCTCCCGACTGTCGGCTCTTGAGTCGACGCTGACGTTGAGGAGTGCCGCCGGGCCTCTCGGAGAGCTGTGTTTACTCGGGATGTAGTGACGGTCAGTGCAGAGATGCTGACATCAGCCCCCAGACCAAGGAGAGAAGCCGAGGTGCTTACCCCAGCTCTCCCTAGGGAGATGTTTCCAGGGAAGGCCTCGATGACTCAACGCAGACTGTTTTGAGTTGAAACAGAAAAAGCAGGCGTAGCCCTTCTCTGCCTCGGCCACCAGGTGGGGCTGGGGGCACAGACCTCGGGGGTGGCCCACGCTTGGCCAACACAAGTGAGATCCACGGGGGCCTTGTGAGTGGGCCTCGGTCACTGGGAAAAGAATCCCTGGGTGCTGGGTACTTGGGAGAAGAAGAGGGCCTCCCTCGTGGGCCCCGTGGACTATTGGAAGGGGGGCTGCGGGGAGGGACCAAGAAGGGAGCTCCTGTGAGTGCAGGGCTGAGGGCAAGCCTGGCGGCCCCGGTCTGAAGGCAGGCCTGGGCTTGGACGTTCCTCACCATGGATTGTGTGTGCAGCTGAGACACCATCTGGGGATCAGAGGTTGCAGAGAAGTGAGAGTAGAGACCGGAAGGTGTGAATTTGCCCTTCACCCTGCGATGCTGCCATGAAAACAGTGCATGGGTGAAGGTGGAGGTTGTAGGTCCTCCTTTGTCCCCAACTTTGTCCCAACAGCTGCAACAACGGAGCCGTGGGCCATTACAGTCAGATGGACTGTCTTGTGTTGGGGCAGCAGAAACCAGTAGTGACTCTTGTATCTCAGGATGTTCAGGAGGTCACCTAGAGCCAGCCCCCCACGTGCATTTTTATGGCCATCCTGCCAGCTGGAGGAAAAAATAGATGTACACTAAGCAAAAATCTGTTTTTCATTCTGGGAGCCTGATCCATTTCATTCCCTACCCCAGAAAGTGGGCGTCTACTTGGTTCAGCAAGGGCAGGGCAGGATGGTGAAAGCTCTCTTGTGGCGGATGCGGCTGGGTGACGGGAACGTAGGGGCGAGAGGCCTCCTCGTTCTAAGTCAAAAACCAGAAAACTCAATGCTCCCAAAGCCCATGGACTCGATCCACCAAAGATCTCTTTAGTCCAGAATGCAATTTAGTCTGAGCCTCTGCCCGATTCTAAGAAATTTGGTTATCTGCTTCCCCAACCTCCATTAGATTAGGGCAGAAAAACCGGATGAAACGTGAAAGGGAAAAGGTCCCGCTCGACGCAGGCCTCCTGACAACAGGGAGATAGGAGAGCAGACGCCCTGGTGACCACGGAGCAGACATAAAATCGATGGCCACATGTCATCCGCGGAGACGCCACCTCCATGAAGGGACCAGCTGGTGGTGGCTCTAATGAGAGACTTGACATCCCCTCCTGCCTCAAGATGTCTGAGGGCATCACTGTTTTGTGTTGTGCCCCAGCAATTAACATTTCCAAGATGATTCTGAGTCATCAGTGCAGAAATTAAACTAAGGATGCAGGAAAGTGAGTCCTGCCTTTGAGAACGACTTCTGTCAAAATAAAGGAAACTGTCAGCACTTTAAGGTGGACCCTGCACTATAGGAAAAACCCATGTGAGTTAGGCTGGCTCTGTTGGGGTTCTGGGAGACGGAGGCTTGTGTCCATCAGGGTGTGCACGCTGACCATGGTGGCTCTGCACGGTGGTGTGGCCCCATGGCCACGACCGGGCCAGCTGATCAGACCCGAGTCCTGCTGCCTCTTGCAGAGCTGAGCCTGCGGAGTCACCTTTGTGAAATGACGGTTCTAATGCCCTGGCCCTGAAGGATGAAGGGAGAGTGCACATGAAGCATGGTGCCTGTCTCAGAATCTTCCAGTACTATTTGTATTTGTTTCCTAGGGCAGCCTAACAGAGCACCACAGTCTGGGTGGCTTAAAAGCAACAGAAATTGATTTTCTCGCAGTTCTGGAATCTGAAAGCCTGAAACGGAGGTGTGGGCAGGGCTGTCTCCCTCTGAAGGCTCCAGGGGAGGTCTGTTCCTCACCTTTTCTCGTTTCTGGTAGTTGCCAATAATCCTTGGCCTGTAGATACGTCCCCTAGTCTTTGCCGCTGTCTTTACACGGCCTCCTCCGCTCTGGACTCATGTGTCTCTGTGTCTGTTTTCTCTTTTTATAGGGACCCTGTCATTGGGTTTAGGACCCACCCTACTCCAGTGTGACCTCAACTTCTCACATCTGCAAAGACCTTATGTCCAAATAAGGTCACACTCTGAGGTTCTGGGGAGACATGATTTTAGGAGGACACTATTCAACCCAGTATACTATTCCCTGGTGTGATTTACAATTTTCTGAGAAGGGTTCCTGCCAAATATGAAACTCCCTCCCTGCCTGAGTCCCCTTTTATCTGGCGGGCTAATGGGACCTGAAGCCTATGACCAAAACGTCCCTCTCTTGGCTTAGAGTTTTGCCCCCGTTAAAATGCACATAGTTGGACGGTGCAGTGGCTCATGCAGTGGCTCACTCCTGTAATCCTAGCGCTCTGGGAGGTTGAGGCAGGAGGATTGCTTGAGGTCAGGAGTTTGAGATCAGCCTGAGCAAGAGCAAGACCTGTCTCTACAAAAAGAAAAATTAGCTGGGCATGGTGGCACATGCCTGCAGTTCCGGCTACTTGGAAGGCTGAGGCAGAAGCATCACCTGGTCCCAGAGTTTGAGGTTGCTGTGAGCAATGATGACACCACTGCACTCTAGCTGGGGTGACAGAGCAAGACTCTGTCTCAAAAAATATATAGTTCAATGAGGATATTGTTAATATTTTAAGTCTTATTAAACACTGAAGCCTGAGTGTGAACATGTTGATTCAGGTCTCATCCCAAATCCTAATAATAACAATGCAGTTCACAAAGCAGGTCTACACTTGACCTCAGCTGATCCTCACAGCCCCCCAAAAGTGTCTTTTGTGATGGCATCATCTTTTGAGATGAGAAAGGTGAAATTGAGAGAGGTCACGTAGCAACGAACTGCCAAGGTCAACTTCAGAGCTGGGGCGCTGGACAACTCCTCATATCAAGGCAGGTGGTAACCAGGTGAGGGCAGAGTCTTTGCTTTAGCAGGGACAGGCTGCTGCCTCGGGCAGGGGACTTCAGCTCCCCACTCTCATAAAATGGAGCAGATCAGATCTTCTTTGGAATGCTGTTGTGAGAATGAAGTTAGACCACAGGTGTGAAATGCTGTTGGAAAATTGCCCAGGAAGCAGCAGTCTCTCCCCTCCTCTGTCTAGCAGTCATGTTACCAATACCCCACCTCCAGGTTCTGCTTAGCGCTTGCCCTCCCTGCATGTCCCAGGTGATTTACATTTGGGAAGCATGGAGCATGGTGGTAGGGGTGCATGGGAGGGAGAGAGAATGGAGGCAGCGACCTGTGGGTCCCTGCAGAGTCTAAGCATCCGTTGGGGGAGGGAGCACCAAGCTGACTGCCTGGTGTGGCGCCGCCACTCTGCCATCTGGCACTTGCGAGCATGAGTCCTGGGCCTGCTGTTCGTAATTGCATCTCCCCCAAACGAGGCGCCTGCCTATCTGTATTTCCCAATTCTTCCTGGACCAGCCCGATCCAGGGGGAGAGGGAACATGTGGCAGCTCCATGGGATCTGCCTGGAAAAGACATTTTCACAAATGACTCAGAGCCACAGGGGGCCCCGGGGGAAGGGCCAGGAGAGGAGTTCTGCATGAATATCCATGATAGTTTGGAAATACACACAGATACAGAGCAGGCAGTGGAAGAGGCAGCACTAAAATCTCATCCCTAATTTCCAGCTCAGCTCTGTACAGGGCTCTTCTATCACTGGACTCCAGAGAAGGGAGTAGCTTGGCCCTTCCAGCTAGACCAGAAAATGTGCCCTGAGGCAGAAGCTGGCCTTAAGTTTAGGGCTGGGTGATTCCTGCAGTGTTGAGACTTGAGTGGGACCCGTTGACATTAGCTGGTTCCTTGAAGCCTGGCTTCCTGCAGCTGCCCCCAGGTAATAATTATTCCATCTGATCGTTGCAGTGTCTCCAAGTTGTCTTGCAGGATGCAATCCTTTGGGAAAAGGCATGGCTCTTCCCCCTGGGCGGGAGCCCTGTGCTAGCTCAGAGCTCTCTACTTTTCACCTCATCTAGTTGTGCCCTGCACCTCGACCCCCAGTGCCTCTAGCAGGCGGCATTCGAACCACCCTGCCATGCTTGTTACAAATGATGCAGCATCCCTGGCCCTCCCGTGTTTCATTGACTCCAGGTGTGCATTTTGAGGAGCAGCACAGATGGTGCAGATGCAGCCAACAGCCTGTAGGTCTGCTTCCAGGGTGGTGGCCAGCAGGGCACCTCAGCAGCCTGGACACTGGGCTGCCTAGGACTGGGGTCTTCAGTGGTGCTTGGGGTGAGCTCCACAGTGGGAGGTCTCGGGGCTGGAAGTGGGGCTCCTGAAAGCAAGAGAACAAAGGCCATGGTGGTGGGAGAAACAGGTGTACCTATTAGCTGGCCTTTCAAATCAGAGGTTCCAATTGGTGAAACAGGTGCCATGCATGACTTTTTTTCTCTTTTGCTATATAGCTAGGCACCATTATTCCCGTGACAATGAGTGCCTGAAAGTTAGACAGGCATGCATCAGAAGCTGGTGACAGCCAGGGGGAGGAGAACAAGGAGCTAGCATCCTCTGAACTTCCTGCCACCCTGGGCTGCATGGGATGTTTCCCTGACTTTACCCTAGAAGGAGGAATAAAGCCATCTAGCCTAAGCGGCAAGCGCACGCAGCTAGATCCAGACAGATTGAAGGTGTTCGAATCAGAGCCCACTGTTTCCTTTTCAAATAAGGTTTTTAATTTTTTAAACAAAAAATGGGGCACACGAAACGGCCCATTTGTCAGCAGTAGATTGGGTCCCTGCCTCGCTGATTGAATTCTTAAGGCCAACTGACAACACCCAGTTAATGCAAGATCCGATATCCCCTCCAGGCATGATTTCAGACTAGTCTGTTTACCTTAATTTGGTTAAAAGGGGTCTTAGCAGGGTCTTACTGGGCTCCAGTTATCCCAGGGAGCTGAAGCCGTGGCCAATGTAATTAGACGCTGCTCGGGAGCTACTGTTTTGTAAAATGAAGAATTGCAACTGAAGATCCGTTATTTGGTTGCTTGGAAACTAGTGCTTTTACTCCCCAAAGTTGTCACCAAGCCCTTCTCAGGAAGCAAGGCGAGCTGCCACCAACCCTCCCAAGTCATGAATTTCTCAGGAGCCAGGCGTAGATCAGTGGAGCCAGAAGATGGAGATGTGGGTAGTAATTGTCCCATTAGAGACAACTGGAGTCCCTGCAAGGGGCACAAGCCTGTCTGCTCCCTGCTCCTGGCTCCAGCTGTCTGTCACACTGGTGCACCACTTCATCATTCATTTGCATTTCCAAAGACCCTGTCACTCTGCAGTGTAAGGATGGTGACTTATGTAGGAAAGTCGGGCAAGATTCAGTGCCATTTTGCAAACAGACATGGAGGCCCAGAGTGGTTAGTTGGAAACCCAATCACCTTTGGCTTTAATGTTGCACTTCTGGGGCTGGGTGTGGTGGCTCAGACCTGTAACAGTAGCACTCTGGGAGGCCGAGGCAGGAGGATCACTTGAGGTCAGGAGTTCGAGATCAGCCTCAGCAAGAGCGAGAGCCCGTCTCTACTGAAAAAATAGAAAGAAATTAACCAGGCAACTAAAAATAGAATAAATTAGCGGGCGCAGTGGTGCAGGCCTGTAGTCCCAGCTACTCAGGGGGCTGAGGCAGGAGGGTCGCTTGAGCCCAGGAGTTTGAGGTTGCTGTGAGCTAGGCTGACACCAGTGCACTCCAACCCTCTCAGCAGAGAGAGATTCTGTCTCAAAAAAATTTTTAAAAAATGCACTTCCGAGGCCGGGCGCGGTGGCTCACGCCTGTGATCCTAGCACTCTGGGAGGCCGAGGCGGGTAGATAGCTCAAGGTCAGGAGTTCAAGACCAGCCTGAGTAAGAGCGAGACCCCGTCTCTACTATAAAATAGAAAGAAATTAATTGGACAACTAAAAATATATGTAAAAAATTAGCCGGGCATAGTGGCGCATGCCTGTAGTCCTACTCGGGAGGCTGAGG
>CAUYRT010006652.1:0-57027 GCA_963574885.1 Lepilemur ruficaudatus
TTTTTAGTTGGCCAACTAATTTCTTTCTATTTATAGTAGAGACGAGGTCTCGCTCTTGCTCAGGCTGGTTTCGAACTCCTGACCTCGAGCGATCCGCCCGCCTCGGCCTCCCAGAGTGCTAGGATTACAGGCATGAGCCACAACACCCGGGCTTTATGCCTTTTTTTAAAACCATAGTGAGACTTTTGGATATGTGAGGCACAACCCTAACTCACTGTAGGGCTATGTCTTTATAACTTCTACCCAAGTATTAAATTTCACTGTAGTCCTACAATCACTGCAAAACATTTGCTTATGAAAACTATGCATTGGGCACTACTTTACAGTAATACTAAACTTAAAGTGTTATCTCAATGTCACATCAAAATTCATCCATTCAACAAATGTTTAATGAATGTCTTCTAGGTGTGTTAATTTTGAAAAGGGATTTCACAGGAAAGAAGGCTTAGAAGAAATTACCAGAGGACACAGATTTCCAATTTTAAACTGATTTATTCATCAGAAAATGTTACTAAGAGACACTTACTTATTCATACACACAATCCTCCTCTTGCATAGATACTTTGAAATTACCATAATTAATTCATAGTCCCAACTCTGGTCCTTGTAAAGTGAAGTGACTATTTCAGTGGAAGCTATCATGGAATATCCTTAATAAATCCATTGTCACCTTTTTTTTTAAAAAAAAAAACAAATCCTCTCGGCTTACTCAGTATCTTTGTTATAATCCATTTTATCAATCAATAGCCTTCTGGACCTGGATTTGTTTGTTTGGTGTCTTTGAAATAGTGATGCTTTTATGCTGAATCTTTCAGGGCTAGCTTTTGTTTGGTCTTCACTGAGTCATGGGGTCTTCTATCAATCTGTCAGAAGTACTCTGCGTGATAAGTAATTTGATCCATTCCTCCTTTAGCCAGATGTGTACTCCAGTAAGGAATCTAGGTTCTCAGACACTGTTTTGTTACCATTCCTTTCTTTCACTCTCACCTCTGACTGATGCATTAGAGTAGGCTCCATTGTTAGTTAATTGTGAATATTTATTCATTCAGTGAACATTTCTTTCAACGTCCACTGTGTGCTAGACAAGTGCAAGGTGACAAAATAACCTTAGCAGCCCCCATTTCAAAGTAACATATTTTTCTTTAGTGACCCTTGGCAGCAAATTAACTAATCAGATACTGTGCAGTTCAGTTAACACAGTCTGCACTGTCTTGCTCACAGTGTCTTTGGTTGCTTCTTGAGTCTTTCATGAGGATGTTTTCAAGAGGATTCCCATCAGACTGCAGGAGTACAATAGGGAAAGATATGTCCAGGGGAGAATTATGACCAGATTTTTCTCCCTTCTTGGCCAACCCTTTGGAGATTTTTGTTTCATTGTCTTTTTAATACTCTTTGATGAAGAATGTTTCTTTTCTTTCTTTCTTTTTTCATTTACACTGAGGGACTATGATGAGTAACATTTCAAAGGCTTTTCAGAGTTAAAAGAATTTAGAGCCACTGGTTTTTCCTTGTTCATGTAGTTCTCTAATTCTTCACATAACTTGTTTATGCGAGGGAGGGCTTGATTTCCTATTTCAAAAATCAGTTGCCTTTCTTCCAAGAACCCTTCCTGACTGTTACCTTCTGAAGTGTGTAGAGCTAGGCTGTGTCCCTAGCTTTGGATGTGCCCCTCTCCCCAGATTTCAAGGTGGTGGTCTGCCATGCAACCTCAGTTCTTTGATGGGTCCGAGGAAAGTCAGTGATTTTCAATTTAGCCAGCGTTTCCTTGTTGTAAGACGGCAGTGATGACTTACAGGCTCCTTGCATGGTCAAGTTCAAAGCAGAAATTGGTCATGGCTTTTTCGTTTTAAATTTTTATAATAACATATCTGTTATTATTAAAAGTTTGGACCAGGATGCAGAGCTTCAAAGTGTGAAATTACAATGCCCAGTTGTCTACACATCTTGCATACTTTCTTTATAATTCCTTTTTAGTATCTAAAGCAGACTTTTTGTTAAACTATTTAAACAGTCTAATATAAGCACAGAAATGTGCCAAATCCTAAGTACACAGAGCAATGAATTTTCACAAACTGAAAGTCATTTGTACAACTAGCACCCAGATTAAGAAACAGAATATTACCAGAAATACCTTCCCAGCCCCTTTCAACTGCCCTTTCAACCTTGCTAATTGCTCACATCCCCAAAAGATATCTATTATTCTTGCTTCTTACAGAATAAACTAATTTGGCTTGCTTTTGAACTTCTTATAATTGGAATCGTATAATATGTGCTCTTTCACGTGGCTTGTGTGGTTTAAGGTTATGTTTTTTAGATTAATCTGCATTATTGTATGTAGTTAAAGATTGTTCAGTCTCATTGCTCATTGTGACAACTTATTTTTTCATTCTACAGTGGATGAAGATTAGCATAGTTTCCAGGACTGCTGAAACTTTCTAACACACATCTTTTGGTGAACATGTACATGTGTTTTTCTTAGGTATATGCCTAGGAGGAATGCAATGGCTGGCTTTCCGCTTTCATAGACACTGAAAAGCAATTTTCTGAAGTATCTGCACCTATCCTCCCTTAATCCCTCATCCCTTTACCTCCACCAACACCACCTAGAGTGTATGAAATTTCTGGGTATGTCACATCCTTATCAACATTTGATATTTCACATCATTTTTCCTTTTGCTCTTCTGGAGTGTATAGTGGTGTTTCATTGTGGTTTTAATTTTCTTTTCCCTGGTGGGTGATAAAATTGAGCTGGCCATTTGAACATGCCACTTATTATGAAGAATTTTTAATCAAGTCCATCTTCCTAGCTAAACTGTGTGTTCTTTCTAGGCAGGATTCATATCATTATCTTTGCATCTCTCAAAATCTGCTGTGATGTCCTTCTTCTAATATTCCTTTCCCCCAGCATTGCACAGATGCCTGCTTAACTGAATAAATGTATAGAACATGTGGGGTTCTTAACTTCTATGTCTCAAGCTATTCCTAGTAACCACCCCAAGGATTATTCCTGGAGAATCAACTATGCAAGTTTTAGATTTTAAGCATTTTTAAAAATCTTAATAAATATTTACTCAGTGCCTAGTATATATTGGGTACTGTGTAAGGCTGTGTTGGCAGAAGGTTTATGGGTGAATCAGAGACAATTCCTTTACTCAGGGAACATCTAGACCATGTGGCAGCCTAAATTAAGTGCTGGTTTTGAATGAGCCCTCCTTTAATATAACATCTTGATATCTATTCCCGCACCTTTCTGGTGCAATTGGATGAGAAGAAGCCGATATATAGCACTTTAAGCATATGAACCTGGAAGCCACTTTGAAATTTAGTCTTGAGAGATTTCTGCCTAGTAATTTTCTAAAGGGGAAAAAATAAAGATTTTTTCACTGAAATTTTTTTTTTCAAAAGTGCTATAAAGTGTGTTTTGGAGATGAAAATATCCAATTACTTCGTTCATAATTTCTCAGGTATCCTGGACAGTCTCAAGTGTCAGTGTGGGTTTTATTAAAGAAAGCCTCTTCCCCGTCTGGCATAGCTTTATTATCCTCTATAATGGCAGAACTGTGACCTCCACCCTGAGGACACACTCTTCTTGGCACTAACTATGACACCCAGAGATTTCATTTTGCCTCAGACACTTTCCCATTTTCCTCCCGTATCTGTGAAAAACTCCTCTCTGGGTTCAGATACTTTACGCGGTAGGTATGCACGTTGGAAAAATGACTTTCAGACTGTGGACAGCCACTTCCCAAAGGAAGAATATTGTAACTGTGAAGGTGATGGCACAAAGCCAATTTTTTCATGGTGCTTAGTGGGAGATCTCATTGTGCACTTAATTCACTTTTTTAAAAGAATATCTTCATTCCTTTTTTATTTTTTTTTTCCTAATCAACTTCCGCTATAAGGAGTAAGGAGAAAAATGAACTCTTCTGTGGAGCAACTATATATATTTAGTACCTGGCATATAAATGTTGCCTGTTGTTTTTTTAAATATTCAAAATGATTCAAAACTTTTTACCTATTGAAGATGAGGTCACATGGGTATCTCAACAGTAATGACAATTCAAGTGTCACTTCCTTCCCTCTGTGCTCTGTGAAGTGATAAATGCTTCACAGCTCATGTTTCATGGAACGTTTGTCCTGTAAACTATTTTAGGATTCCTGGCGTCATGCACTTTCCCTCCATTATAGTTAAGAGTCCCTGGGAAGGTTTCTATATACCGTGGACATGAGCCTGTCCTAGCAGCCACAGCAGGGCGGCTGAATTTTCTTCCTCTTCCACCCTGGTTCCGGTTCCAGTGACTCTGCTGCCAACGACTCTGATGTCCACAGAAGAATGGTTTCTGCAGGCCACGCCTACCTCCCCTCTTCTGCACCATGACCGTGAGGACAGGGCTAATGCTGAAGTGTTCAAGGCGTCCAAGGCCTGTGCGTTCTCCTGGGACCTTAGTGTGTTAAGGTCATACTCTGATTCATGCAGAAGTAAGGAGAATATTCTTTGCTCACTTCAGTGTTAACCTTTATCAAGTATGTCCCCAAGCAACACATCTTATGCCCCAGTGTGTCATTGGGTTTCTAATGAGGAAGCTCTTTCATTTTCCATCTGTTGTCCTTATCCCCAGAGTGCTGGCTGGGAGACATATGCAAATGACCAGCACCACACTGCACTCAGAATCCTCTTCCCCTTCTGGTGACCAAGGCGTTGTTTCTGATTTAGGTTTGTCTCCTCGACTCTCCCTTCCCTCCTTCCTTCGTGAGGGCTTAGCCTCCAGTTCTTTGACAGAAATGTCTGTTTTCATTCATGCTCACAGCTTCTGTAGGCGTTTTCTGGGACTTCACCACCATTACTGCCCCCTACACCCTGCCCACCTGCCACAGCATTTATTTGTGAGGTTTCTATTTTTTGCCAGTAAATACAGCTATTTAGAAAACATTTCCAGTTAGCCAGTATCCAAACCAATACAGCTTAAATTTTGTACTTTGTGTTCATAAGCTTCTCTGCTTAGTTTTTGAGATTTTAAACTATTTTGCTACTTTTTAAACCTTCCGCTTGCCTATTTTTTCTTGGCTGTATTTGCTTTTCCCTCACCCTGTTTAACAGCAAATTCCCACATGGCATTATCCCTGAGTCCTGGCTCTTCTACTCTGGCCTGCCCCCTTCAACACCATAGCTATTGCTTTGATTACCGCTAGGTCAGTTCTCTTTAGGTCAGTCACGGATTTTGACTTTTTTTTGGTCTAGTGACTGAATGTTTTTCAAGATACTGCTAAATCCCAAGCACTGTAGTGATGATGAATATGCTTCTGAGTATACTCTTGAGGAAGGCAGAAAAGGAAGTAGATGATAATATAATGGTGATTTAAGATAGCACTATATAAAGTCGTGAAAGGAGCATCTATGAAGGATGATGGCCTTAACGGGTAAGAAAAGTCGTCTTGCATTGCTGTTGTTTTTCGTTGGCTCAGCACTCCTTTATTTATCACCTTCTCCTGGTTACAACCCCTGCCATACTATTGTGATTGAGCCAATAATTTCACCTTATCTTCCTTCCCACAATAAGTACAGGGATAGACATATGGACTTAGCTTGGCCAACTGAAGACATTCCCCTGGAGTTTTCCTAAGAATTCTCTTTCCTCTCTGGTCCAGGGGGAGTTGTGTGCAGTTCTGTTGCCACCACCTGAAGAAATGAAGCCATTATATTATGGGAGTAGGAAAGGGAGACAGGGTCTCTGCAGAGAGAGAGAGATCTGGTAACAGGTGTGTCACTGAACAAGGCCGTGCCTGAAGCTAGCTCCATCACCATTCTTTCTGCCAATATAGCACCTTTTTTTTGGTTTAAGTTGGTTCTGGTCTTGTTTAAGTTGGATGGTTTGGGATTTCAGTCAGCTGCAACTAAAAGAGATGTGATTTAAATGTTTCCTAGTGGAGGTGAAGTCAGAGTGGAGTGTTGAAGGAGGAGGAGAAGAGTATAACAGAGAGGGGAAGCCCTTTGAGCAAAGGCTGCAACAAGATGGAAACATGAAGAGTGAGGACATTAATGGAGGGTAAAGGACCCTGCTGCAGGAATGTTGGGGAATCACTTCCAGGGGAGATCAAGCCAGAGGAGCTTGGGGCATTACTCTGAAGACAATAATAAAATAATGCATTTTAGGAAGGTGGCTTTGGTACCCTGATCTTTTTTCACTCAAGCACATTCGGAGAATGACTTGGAATGGGAGAAAAATGAAGGCAAGCAGAAAAGCTAAACAACTCCTATGTTACTCCAGTCAGAAACAAGGAAGATCTGAATTAAGGCAGTGGTCCTCAGGACAGAGAAAATGAGTAGCTTCAGGAGAGAATAAAGAGGTAAAACTGCCAGGGGAGACCTCAGGCTGTCCTGTGGATGAAGGAGCCATTCCACTGAGATGGGGACCACCAGAAGTGGGAGAGGGTCTGGACAGAAGATGAGGTGTTTGCCCAGAGTGCCTGGAAGCTATCCTTATGTCACTGCCAAATGAATCGTAATAAAATACTATTTTTCAAGGTATTTCTTCATCTGTGAAAAGAATTTATAGGGAAGATAGCTTTAGATTAGTTGATCTTTAAGATTTCTTCAAGTGATTTTTTTTTTTTTAAGGAATTGATTTTATGCCACTGTTAAAGAATCTACACAAAGGTTGAAACTTTAACCTCTCTCTCTGGATTCTAAGCCTTCTATTTTCATTTGCCCTCTCTGTCCCTCTCTAATCTTGTTTATGGAAGCCTTCCACACTACACTCTTCGCTGTAGAGAGAGCAGTTCCTTCCATGCTCCCGCAGATGCTGAGTTTATAACACTCCCTTGTCTCGAATCCCCTCTCCATCTCTTTGTTTATCCATTGCCTTGGCTCGGCGAGTCCTGCATTCCACTGGGATGCCTTCCTTCTCCTTACTGCACTCTGCACTACGGCCCTCATGTAACTTCTCTGAACATCCACTTGTACTCAATTCCTATGGAATGAAATTGATTATACATATTCTCTGTAATTTAGAGCTCTAATTATTTCATATGTTAGTTTGCTTTCTTACCTCAACCTAGTACTCCTTAAGGGTGTTTGGTGTCTGGAACAGCATTAGATGAATTGCAGAAGCATCGTATAAGCCAGTTATATGTGATCTTCACGTCTGCTGGAATCTTCCCTCACCTCCACGTTATCTGGCAAAATTCAACTCATACATCCTTTAAAATGCAGTTCAAATTCTCATCTGTAAAGCTAAGCCCCAGACTGAGCTGAATTGTTTACTTCTTCTCATACATATAAAATACTTAATATATAACAGATATTTGAATATTTGTATATATTTCAGTCATTGTATTTCTCAAGTAATGTAATGCAGCATCTCCAATAATACACCTAAGAGGCAAACAGGTTTATTTTAATATCCTTATCCCCCCATGCCCAGTACAATTATTACTTGACCATTGGAAAGATTTTTGCAGAGAAGAGGATCTCATGTCTCTGTCCATGGAGTCCCATTAGCACGTTGCAGCGTGAGGAGAAGGTTGAGCTCATCCAGGGAATAAGCCCGTCAGCTGACAGAGAGCAGGTGATGAGATCTCTCACCAGATTAAAAAGGGAAGGGCAGCAACTCATTAGGAAACACAGAGATGTCTGCTTAATTACTTGAAAAATGTCTGAGCCAGTACATTTTATGACACCTGGAGGGTATAAACATGCCCATAAATTTAATTAATTTTCTTTCTTCTTTCATTGCACCTGTATGGCCTAAAGGAAAAGAAGTCTAATGAAAGTACAATCAAGCACTTCTGCCGGACTTCCACAGTTCATTTGGGCAATATTCAGAAAATGAAATACTCAATTTCCCATCAATATATGGGGAGAAATGTTATTTGGGAAAATGCAGCCCAGCAGTGAAATTATTTCCATGTCAAACTCTGATCAATGGCTCCTTCAGCTTTATTTCCAAAAAGAGCTTAAATCTCTTTATAGATATATTAAAATATATTTAATACTCATAAATTTCTAAGGAGAAAAATCAGAACTAGATATCATTGTTTTCCTGGAGGAAAGCATTATGTGAGAACTGGAAAGCTTAGGGGAATTGGTCAAATCCATAGAGCAAGCAACCCCCATTTGCTATCTATTGCAGTAACATAACACATTTTTGTTAAAAAAATCTTTAAATCTATGATAATACTGTTTTTATCAAAAGTAAGCTTAATAGTAATGAGTATGCTTGAATATCCATGGTGATATTATATCATTTAGTGAGTGCTTCCTACCTAAAGAAACTGTACCAGTACTTTACATACCTTATCTTGAATCCTTACAATAACATTGCAAAGAAAGTCATCCTCCATTTGAAATGATTCCTAGTGAAATGAAGGGATTTATCCAAGGTCACATAGCTAGAAAGTGTTGAAACCAGGGTTCAAATCCAGATCTTCTGGGCTCCAAAATCTGTGCTCCTTTAATTTTGTTGTATGGACAGTAATGTCAAGCCATTTTTTTTCTCTTGTTAATTCAGTGTCACTGAACATATGAAAAGTTTATAACATGTCTTGCTTTCTTAAAAGAATCTTGACATTATTGAGCTTTGAATACTGAATTATTCATTGGAGCTTCTGGACATAGCCTGAAAAATCTGCCCTCCCAAGAACTTACAGAGGAAAACTATAGCTGTGTATGATTCCATTTAACCTAAAATGTACTTACCTGCATCCAGTTGGTCCTACGGCAAACAGAGGGGGCTTCTTTACCTCTGTGGTGTAGGAGAAAGAGGAAAGAACTGTTGCTTATTGAGCACCTACTATGTGCCCATGATACACCCAGCTGCTTGCATGTATTGACTCACTTGAGGTATGTGTGTGAAGGAGGTGGCCATTCACACGCCTGTTATCAAGTAATGCCCATGGTGAACATCCCAGGGCAATGCTACCAGTCCCCTTGCAATTCTGCTTTTAAAAGACACAGTGGTGAATGCCAAGATTCACAGCTGAACATACTCTGGGGTGATTTGAAAATTGCTGCTAGATAAAAGCAAAATGAAATATTTTTATTTTAGCTGTTAAATTCCTCATTCTGTCATGAAATACCATAGTTAGTGCTGTTTTCAGTTTTAATCTCTTGTAAACTCATTGACTGTTAATGTTTAGCGGGCTCATAAACTAATTTGAATCGATCTGATTTTGCACAATCAAGCCCATTACACTTGCTTCAATTTTTTGCATCAGGGCTTTAACATCTGGAAGCTATGAAAAACACAACAGCCTGTCTAAAGAGACTCTCAAAAGAAATCATGTTAGGGGGCATATTATTAAGACCTGGCTAACCATCAGCACTCCAGCTCCAGCCATGCTGTCTCTGTTTCTGTATTCCACATTGCAGATGGGAGCAGGCAGAGGGATGGAGTGTGTATGGAAGACTGCTCCCAAAATCCTACATGGGAATTGCTGTTCCCAAAACAGATTCTTCTCTAGGTACCTACTAAGCTCTCCCACTTGGTTTATCCTAGGCCAGTTATTAAATTAGTTATGACTAGTTCCTCATTGATACTTTGGATCTAATTAGGTCTAGCTGACAAACTCCTGTGGCAGAACCAGAGACACTTCCGTATTCAAGATTCTGAAACGTCGTGCATACATCAGTATGGCTCTATGCCTTTGTGCTTTTCTAATCATTACCCTTTGAAGAAGCTAGTAAACAAGTAATTTTGCCTTTGAAAGTGCAACATTTTAAAAACAGCCAGCCTGTGGTTTTATGCCAGCCGTAGCAAGGGGGAATTCAGGCACCAAATTCATTCACATTTTGCATGCATTTTTAACCTTGATTTAGATTAACATATGTTTGTGTTTCTTGGCATTTTAAATATATCCTCTCTATGTGGCATCAGCTTTTGTGCATATGGATGGCATAAAGGTTGAGGGAATGATCTCTGAAGTCAAATATCTGCCAAATCTTGGCTTCCCCACTTAGTAGCTGCGTGACCTCAGCCGAAGTTTCTAACCCTCCGTCAGCCTCAGTTTTCACATTTGTCAGGATTACATCTTACAAGATAGTTGTAAGCATTAAAGGAGTTAAAAGAATGTTTTGGAACAAAGTAAGTGCTTAATAAATCTTTATCATTATAGCACTATGTATTTTTAACTTATTTTAATAGCATTCTTATTCAGAATCAGGCACTATACACTTATTGTGGGAAAAAGAAAAATATAGAAAATGAGTAAAAATCATATATATTTCTCTTCATCACACCGCTAAGAGGTAATTTAGGTTACCATTGTGATGTGTTTCATTCCAATGACTTTTTTGACTTAATTAAACTTTTCCACTTATTATCAATGTAACCTTGAGCAAATCGCTTAACTTCTCTAAGCCTCGTTAACTTGTATGTAAAATAAAGGTAATTATAGCCCCTACATCATAGAGCTATTGTGAGGATTAATTGAGATACCCCATGTAAATTGCCTAGCTCTGTACTTGGCCTATATTTAGGTTAAACCATAGGAAATTCACCATTTTGGACCCATGAAAAAGACAGTTTCATACAATTCAACCTAATGAGAAGAGCTCAATATTTTGGCTTTTATGATAAGGCTGTACAGGGCTGTGATGGTACAGAGAGGACCTCAGCCCACAGGGAGGCCACACTCCTATAGTCAAGAAAACATTTCTTTAAACAGAAACAAGCAAGCAAACACCTATAAGACAAAGCCGATACATGCCCTAACAAAGGCATAGGTTAAGTGTTGGAAGATTCCAAGGAAGGTAGACTAGCACTAGGAGTCAGGATGGCATGTGATAGAGGTGACATCTGAACCTGGCTCTGAGATGCACCTACCAAAATGCAAGAAAAGGCTTTCTAGGTAGAGGGAACATTTGAAGCAAAGAAAGAGCCGTAGGAACGTATAGCGTGTAATTCATTTGGTTAAAGCTAGGCTGCATGAGGACTTGGGGTAGAAGGCAAAGTCTGTGTGTGTCAGCACTGAGCAAAGTACCTTGGCCCTGGCGGGCACCTGGGATACCCTTGAACCCCTGCATACTAAGGGGTATGCACTCTGTTGAAGAAGCAAGGAGAGTGGGACATTTTTGATCAAGGAAGTGCAATTGTCAGTGCCGTCCTTTGGAAAGTTGAGTTGGGGAAATACGTATCCTTGGCAACTTGAAGCTCCTAGAGTCAAAGACAATTCTGTATGTCCAGGGTCCTGCCAAGCTCCCTAGCCTCATCTTTAACCTTTCCTTCCCTCTGCCCCACCCCAAGGTCTAACTCTGCTTAACTTATTTTGGTTCCTTCACCTTGCTGATCTTTGTGTCTCAAACCTGCATGCATATGGTTGCATCTGCCTTGAGTCCCCTTCTGCTCACCACTTGGCTAACTCCTGCTCATTTTTCATCTCAGTTGATGCCCCTCTTCTTGCAGGAGGTCTTCCCTGACTCGCTCTCACCCAGCATGTCTGGATTGCATCCCTCCTGGGGACTCCGTAGCACCTTGTACTTCCCATATGCTAGCACTTCCTACGTTTCATCTTAGCTGTCTGTTGCTTTGTACCTGCCTCCTAACCATTCCAGACTGAAAGCTCCAGCAGGGTGAGGACTATATAACTTACTGGTTAAAAGTAGGGACTGAGAGATATGTATAAGCCTGGTTCTCTATCCTGATTCTGCCATTTAGTACTTGAGTGACTTTGGGTGAGTTACTTTATGTAGCTAACTCCCAATATCCTTGTCTGCACAATGGAAATAATAACAGAGCCTAATTTCAGGGTTGGTGTGAGAATTAAATGTGGTATCATAGGTAAAGTCCTTAGCGCAGTGGCTAGAATGTAATTAAAACATCATGGGTACTTATTAAAACTTTGCTGCTGGAAGTCATAATCATACCCCTAGCATGCTCCACAGCCATGCACTGCCAGGCACATAATAGGTGTGCCAAATATTATTGGATGATTGAAATGATGCTCGTTGAAATGAAGAAGATGCAAGTGTGAAAAATGTTTTAGAGATAAGAGCCAATGGAACTTGGTAACTTACCTAATTTAGAAGAGAGGGTAAGGGGAGAGGGCAGACTCCATGAGGGGCCTGAGCCTGTGAAATGGGGAGACCAGTGATGCTTGTTGGAATAGGGGCAGAAGTGGTGGGTGAGCAAAGATGATCAATTCAGAACTCATCTGGGGGCATAGCAAGTGATATGTCTAGTAGCAAGATCAACATTTAGTCCTGGAGCTCAGGAAAGAAATAGTAGATGTGATATACACGTGAGTTTCATTTTAAGAAGGGGGACTTTCGAGCCAGTGCTGTTCTAACTTTAGTGTGCATTGGAGTAAACCAGGCAGGATGTTAAAAGGCAAGCTTCTGGGTGTTGTCTCTGTAGATTCTGATCAATAGGGTAGGTCTGCACTAGAGCACAGGAATATGCATTTTGACACATAGCTTAGGTGATTCTGCTGTGACTTTGGACAAACCATTTATTCTGAGTTTCAGTTCCTGCCCTGTTAAATGGAAATAATATCTACCTTTTATAAGGTAAAAAGGAGGAGAGAACATGCAAGGAAAATAGCTAATGAAGTAGGTAGTCCATAAAGAGGCTATCAACAGGTTGAAAATTATGTGTATGTGTGTGTGTGTGTGTGTGTGTGTGTGTGTGTGTGTGTGTGTGCATGCATACATGAAGGCTATGTAAGGTGAGAAAGTAGAGTTTCTGGAAGAAAGTATTGTATCCCATGCATATCACAAGTTGGTCAACGAAGGAGAGAAATGATAGAAGGCTAATGAGTTTGATAAGCAGAAGTCATAGACGAGAAAATTGTGTTCATGGACAAGAGGCTAGGGCATAAGGAGGTTGGGAGGAGGCTAATGGTTGTCCCTGTTTCAAGAATGGAATATTTAATGACATGGAAAAATATTGATGACATGTTTTTAAGTAAAATATAGTATAAATCAGGATGACCTTATTTTTTATTATATTTAAGTGGTTGTATTACGGGCAGTTTTAAATTTCATCCTTTTCCTTAACTGTATTTATTAATTTTTATATAATTAACATATCGTTTTTATAGTAAAAATTGTTCTTGAATTTTCTGAGTGGAATGAAAGAGAAAATGGTATCTTTGAGGATAACAGAACTGAGAGAGAAAGGTTTGTTTTTTTTCCCTTAAAGTCAGAGAACATTTTTGCTTGCTTGCTTAGATAAGGTAAAGGTGGTGTGAGGTGAGGCTAAAATCCTGGAAGCATCATCAATCTGGAATTGTGTCAGATTGAGGGGTGATCATTCCAATGGAGAAGGGAGTCATTTTATGAAGGAATGGGGAGAGAGCTAGTGAAAGTAATAATGACAGCTTGAGGAATAAAGGTATTATCTTTTACATGGTAATTCTGCAAATTCTAGTTCTATTGTTTTAAGATGTTTTTATTAGGGGAAAAAAGTCATAGATTTCATCTCCTGATGGGCCAGTTAACTTCTTCCTGTTCCCATAGGATCAATAATTTATCTTAATATCAGACACCTGTTTTGTAGAAAGAAGCCAAGGGTAGCAAAGAATACCATGCAAGAGACAATGAACATATCCCTGCAAATTTGTTGTCATCATGCAAGGAAAATCTTATCTGCACCAATTGCTAAGGTGTTGCAGTCCGACACAGGACCTAACCTTACCTGAAGATCTGATTGAGAATGTAAAACCATAAATCAAGACTCACATTGTGAAGGTTCCTTTCCCTGAAAAAGACTGCCCTTGCCCTAAAAAGTTTGCCCCTGGAGATCTTAAAAACACATTTTCAGGGAAGTTGATGCTTATCTGGGTACTGAAGTGCATTGGCCACTGATTTCTAAGGCTAGTGATTTACGACATCATCTCCCGTGTAATGAGTCTCAATTTTCCTGTATATTCAGACTATTTCACCTTCTCTAAACCCCCACCATACAGAAAGCTCATCAAAAGGATCATGGAGCACAGTCCCCTGAGAAGAAGCTATTTGAGCAGCTTCTGTGGTCAGACATTTGTTGTTCCCTAAAGATTTTACTAAATGGGATTTGATTCCATTTTCCTGCCTGGAATGCTGCAGTTTTAAGTACTCCCTACTGGATTACTGTCTGCTGTTTCTTCTGAGGTGTTGCATGGTATTTAACGGAAGCTGCAGGGTTGCAGCCTGCTTATTTAATTATGCAGGAATAATGAGAAATTAAACAGCATTCTAGTTCACAGCTGAGGCAGGATCTATAGCCCTTAGAAATACGGATGTTGGCGTCAGACAGAAGCTAGTCTGAGACCTACCTCTGTAAATTGTTAGCTCTGAGACTCCAAGGCTCAATTTCGCATCTGTTGTGTAACAGTCCCTTCCTTTGTAAGGTTATAGTGAGTACTAAATGAGATACTTTATTCATTAGTATTTTAGTATTAATTAATATTAATATTTATTATTTAGTATAGTACCTAACATATAGTAAATGTTTAATAAACGTTAGTGATTACTAATTCTGCTGCTATAGTTGCTCTTAGTCCGTATACTCAGAGAATATCTCCAGAAAAATTAAAGAAGTTTGCCCCAAAGGAAAACATTAATTTACATTTAATTTACCAGGACATAAGATGTATTTTTTTTTATCCTTCCCTTCTTCTTTTACACAGAATGTAGGATTTAGATGGGATGAAATTGGAAGAATTAGCAATTTTCCTTTGATTGTCAAGGACTTTGGATAAGAACTTGACTTTGGAAAGGTGCTCTTTGGGGCAGTTCTGGGATTAATAGGCTTTACAATCAAAGATATTACATCCGTGTCATAGGTGAAGGCAGGTGAGACACCTGCTTATAGGACACAGGTAGGTTCTGTGTGAAAATATGTAAATGTGTCTGTGCAAGATTTTTGGATAGTTCAACAACATGGATTAGGGGTTAAAACATTGCTTTGGATTTAGAGAGATCTGGGTTTGCGTCCCAGATAAATCACTTTACAAGCTCTGATCTTCTGAGCAAAATACATAACTTCTGTAGACCATACCTTCCTCCTTCTGTGGGAATTAATTTAGATGCTGAACACCAATTAGCAGAGAACATGGCATGAGGTAAATAATCAATACATGTCAGTAATATTTTTCTGTGTCTGTGGAAGTGACAACGGTGTGTATCCCGGCAGAGAGCAATTTTTTATTTCAAGAGAGTTCTCATGTATGTCAAGATAAAATGAAGAATTTATTTTTCAGTCCTCAGTTACTCTACTGATATAGAAATGTGAATAATCCAGAGTTTTTTCTGTAGGACTCTTGTCAAATAATTAACACTTGAATTGCTCAATTAGCCACTAGGGCCAAGCACACAGGCTAAAGAAGTTCTGGTGGAGGGGCTGTGGAGGCAAAGGCCCTATGCAGCCAGCACTGCGCCAAACAGCTGGTGGGTAATGTCCTTCGCAAATCTCACATTAATGCTATGAGATAGGCAGATAACATCTGCATTGATAGACAAAATGAGACTCAAAGAATCTCTTTGTATCTTGCCCAAAGTTATGCAGCTTGTGAAAGGGGGCAGGACTTACTCCCTGATCTATTGTATTTAAAGCCCCTTTTTATCCAGTGTCAACTGCGTAGCATATGACAAATGTAATATTGCTATGACCATATTGTAGGACAACAGAACCCCTATCATGTCCTGATGTACTCTTGTGAGTCTTAATTTGACTGAATTGATCCCAGATGTTAAATGCTAAATGGAAGGCACTGTTTTAGGTCTTTTTCCTCCTCCCTGCTATTCAAATGCAATCATTAACCCAGGCAGGAAGTAAAATGTTGCATCTAAGATAAATGCCATATTCATGTTCCTTTCCTCCCCCTCCTCATTGTATAAGGAAAGAATTTTATTAATGTGACAAAATTTTTATTCTTCAGGAATAAA
The DNA here is from genome assembly GCA_963574885.1 of Lepilemur ruficaudatus. Lineage (NCBI taxonomy): Eukaryota > Metazoa > Chordata > Mammalia > Primates > Lepilemuridae > Lepilemur > Lepilemur ruficaudatus. The sequence continues at coordinate 15,863 of CAUYRT010006652.1, forward strand.
ACGCACGTAGATTCACATGCCTCCAGGGCAGTCACATGGAGCCCAGCACCCAGAGGCACACATATGGCAGTTTCATACCCAACTGTCTCCAGTAGCCTTACTTTCTTAGCACCTAACGTGGTTTCCCCAGGCCACATCAGCCTAGGGGTGAAGTACCGTGGCAGAGTTCTAGTAACAAACAGTATCTGTCTTTGACTGTCTACTCATTCGTTCTTATGTGACCTATGCAAAGATTCCCTCAGTTATTACAAGATTTGCTCACGTACAGAGTCTTCCCAGATTCCAAACGCTGTCAGCTGGTTTCTTCCTCACACGTTCTAACTTCCTGAGTGATGGCACTGTGCGGGCCTGTGATGTCTCTGAAGCTGCCTACACTCTTGATGCCTCCAAGGCAACATAGGGAGTCTTAAAGATGCTCTTTAAGGTCCAGCAACTGAGTAGCACCAAGGGTTTACTGTGTTCTCTGGAATTCCTGAAGCCAGATCCACTTTTGTGTGCTTCAAGTAATAAGGGAAAAGCCAGTTCTCCCCTTGAATGTTTTGCTCCATAACCTGTAGTAGATCACAATAGGGGTGTAGAGTCACACCCCTCCCTCCCTGGGCCGGAGTTTCAGCCCTTGTCTCTGGTTGCAGTGGGACTGTGGGCAATTACTCAGTCCCTGTTTGCTTAGGTTTCCTCTTCTGTGAAGTGTGGTTAACAATGGTAGCACTTCCTCACAGGGTTGCACCTGGTCTAGCGTGAGGGCTTGGTGAATGTTGGCCACTGTTACTATTATATGGGTACCCAAATCTAACTGGCTCAGGCTCCCAGAATAGTGCAGAGATTTTAATCTTCTGCTTCTTCGGTTTGTACTTGTAGCCCTTCTCCCTAGGACTTAGCCACGAACTGGAAGACACTGTGGGTGTAAGCACTTGGCTTTATTCAGAATTGCCCTGCTCTCCAGTTCTGTGGCACTAACCTTAAATTATGTTTGTGTGCCTTTATTATTCCTTTCTTAGGATTAGGATCCATTCTTGCCTAGCTAGTTCCTCAGTCCCTTGAGCAAATCAGTCCTGTTGGAACTGCTTCAGGAGGCATCCAGATAGACCAAGAGATGTCTGATGTTTGAATTCTTGGCTGAATTTACTTTTGGCTCAAGCTGGAAACAAAGATTCATATTCATATTCTCTCTCTCTCTCTCTCTCTCTCTCTCTCTCTCACTCTCACACACACACACACACACACACACACGTGTGCATGAGGATTTATATCTTTTCAGCACCTGAAACTTTCCGTTACAATTTGGTTATGACATTGACTAAGATATACTTGAATCTCATTCTCATTATTAAATCTCATCCAAAGATACATATCACTGACATTTCAACAGAACATCATTATGAGATGATGATGTTTCATGTAAAACCTCCCAAATAATCTTTCACCGATGCTAATTGGCTCTCTTTCAGTTACTTAAAACCAGAATTCAAGAACTGTTCACTAATGAAAACATTCACTTTAGTAGTTTATTAAAGAATATTTATATGACTTTTAGATAGTAAATTATCTATGTTCTTTTTCATTCTTATTCAAGTACTACATAAGTATCAGGTAATCCACATAAGCTATTCTTGCACCAACTTTAAAACATTTAATTTTTTTTTCCTAGATGAGACTTGAATCACAAGGATTCTTTTCTAAAGACAAAGTTGAAACAAAAACAGCATTATCCCTTTCACCAATAACTGATTTGGCCTTAGGTATTAATCTCTTCCTCCTCTCCCTTTCTTACTTTCTTGAACTTTCTCAACATTAAAACACTCTTCAGTGCTTGCTTGTTACATGCTAGGAAAGTTTACATCTATGAAATCAGAATCAACTGTTATTTTGGGAACTGTAAAGTCCATTTATATAATAGTTTTTGTTCTAACACATTAGCAAAAATTCCAGTCTGGATTGTAGTAAACTCCTTGCATGTTTACACAAAAGTCAAACACTAACTCTTGTAAAATTAGATTCCAACTCTGTCATTTTCAGGTTAGAGGTTATTCTAGACACTTAAAGTCAGCACATCTTCTGAGAAGCTGAGAAACAACAATAATAGTATTTAATATTGACTGAGTGATTACTACATGCCACACCCTGGCCTAGGTCATTGCCAATAACCTCACAATAAGAATAAGCTCATGAGTAGGTAGTATTATTATTCCAGTTTTATAGATAAAGAAACAGAGGCTCAGGGAAGTTAAATACGGCAGTGACATACCTTCAGGTCCAGATATTAATAGGGTTTTCTAATTCTGATGGGGCTGTAAGACCTGGATCAACCAAAAATATTGCTATTGGCCACTGGGGGGGGTGGTCTCAGTTGGTGTCACGTGTGAGCCAGATATGTGAGCATAAGTGACAAGACTAGGCTGTAGAGAATGAAGCCCTGTGCTGTGGTCAGTCCTCCAGGGGTGGCCGCATTGAGCTGAGATGCACTGCAATGCATCTCTGCTGGGCTAATCATGGTTGACATCCACGTAATTCCTCTCAGTGGAGCTAGAACCTCTTCACAAGCAGGAAACTGGTAAAAATTCCTTGAGCATGCATTAAACATAGTCTCAGACTGGATTCATGCTAGATGCCTTTCAAGGAAGTAAAGCTGCATTCCCAGCCTAGCAAGTTACTGGACTGACTGGAGCTACTCATATTGAGCAAAGGGCCAGCTGCAAGTCTAGGAAAGTGGAAATGTTATAAACCAAGAAGGGCTCTTTGGATAGCAGCCCCACTTGGTTATTGATTGAAGGACAATGAATCTCTGCTCAAGACATGCGTGATCTCAGTTGATCCAGCTTTGGCCTTTTCAGCCACATCTGAATACAATACACTTGTTATTATCATTTTCTCATCAAGTATGCCTTCTCTAAAATCAAAGACAGCAAGCAATACGAAAGCCGGAATGAGACTATTCCTTTGCTGCCTTCTCAGGCTCTTAATCCCATGTGTCCAGAGTGACTTATTTATCCTGCAGGATTTATGATGTGTTTAATACATTTCAAAGTTGTTTTCATTTCTTCTTAAATGAAAATTTCTAAAAAGGATTCTTCTCTGAAAAAGAAGCAATTGGAAAAATGCTTACAGATGGAGGTACCAATGTGTTAGGCTGTTTTATAGGGAATTGGGGAGCTCACCTCTATAGTATCTTATCTTTCCTTCTCTCATTTCTAAAAAGTTGCTGTGCCATGACAATTTGCAGAAACTTTTGGGGATTTTTTTTTTGGCTTAAAAATAATCTTTTTAGGGTCCCAAGTGATTCCTTCACTTAAGTCATATTGTTGAGTATTTCTGCATTTACTGTGAATTCTGTTGGAAACGGTGATCATCCTCTGAGAGGAGGCTGGAAGCAATGTGGTGGTTTCTCTCCTGGAGGAAGAAAATGTATTCTCCCTCACAGTTGTGCTGCTCTGTAGTCTCATGGGAGTACGTTAATGACCCCAGACTGAATTTATTTCTTCAGAAACACTGTTCTATGGTCTCTGGGAATTTGGCGTATTTGTAACGATGGCAAAGACTGGTTCTAGAATACTTCACTGAGGCAGAATATAGAATATAAATTGAGGAAACTAAGTATGAAATATATTAATGATAATATTAGTAATTATTCTAAAATGTATAGTTTGTTATTTGCTGGATTACTGTACCTACTTATTGTGCTAGTTTTATAAGCACTTAATTAGGAAAGCTAAAGAAATAATGACATCACAAGACATTATTACTTCTGGACATCCCTGGGTGTAGCAACTACATGAGGTGCCAGTGTCAGATGTGAGAAAGAGCCATGATCCCCTTTCTTGTAGGTCCTAGTCAGTCCATTGATGGGCTGTTTGTATCAGACAGACCTCTAAAAAGTCTGCAGTTCTTGCAGGATTTGTTTCATGTAGAAGACCAGAGGGGTTTCTAGGAGAATAAAGAGGCTGAAGAGTGGGTAAAGGTAGCTAGAAGCTGGACCCAGAGAGGCAGTTTTAGAATTCTGAAAAGACTGAGCGAGTCAAGAGAATCGGATTTGAATACTGATTCTGTATGTATCGGGTAAACAAATTTTCTAAACCTCTATTTTTTCACCTTTTTATTTTTGACCTTATATGCGTATGTTTCTTTATATTGAAAATGAAAATATTTTATTTTATTATTTATTTAAAAAAAAATAATAATATTTACCATGGTGGATTTTTGTGATCTTCAAATCATATATCATTTAGGAATGTATTTTTTAAACTGTAACATGAAAATGAGTTATTTCTAGATCTGCCAAACTGTTTGAACACATATTAGTTTAATACTGAGAGCCCAGACGCATGGAGTAGTTGGCATTGGACTTACTAGTTGGCCTTGGTAAATAACACAGCAACAGGGCACAGTTACTAACCAATTTCATAGATGGGTGAATTTATCTTTTCTTGTACCATGTGGAGTGCTTCCTAGAGTGGATTACTTTTAATGTGTTATCCATACTTTGAATTCCAATGGATAAAAGGGGTATTGTTGTAGAATAGGTAAGAACTTAGACTTTAAACCCAGATAAAGATGGGTTTAAAGCCAGGTTGTGGTAATAATTAAATGTATGACAAAGTACTTGACTTTGAGAATCTGTTTTCTCACCTGCAGAGCAAACATAAATATCCCTATCTTTTAGATTTTGTACAGAGGTAAGTCGCATAAACTACCTGTACAATAAAAGATCAACATAATGACAATGATGGCATAATGATGATCATAGGAGTCAATTCTAACTAATAAGCTCACATGCTGGCATAAACAGCCAGAGGTGCCCACCTCTGTGCCCACTGGCAGCCTCTTGGTCCTGCATGTGGCCTGTGGGATGTCTTGGAGTACAGAGTAAGGTGAACAGGCTTTGGAAGTAAGCAGCCTGACTTCAATTCCTGACTCTGCCATTTGTTGCTAGTAAATGGTGGTTAATTCTGATAAGCGATTTATGCTAAATACAATTCTGTATCTTTCCAACAGATTGTATGCTTTTTGTTGGGAGTATTCATTGTATCTTGGGGCTAATTCATCTCAGATGGCTAGTCACTTGCTCCTTGTGATATTAGTACATTAGATTATCATACATTACCAAATTAATTAGAATTCTGAGAACCTCACCACTTGTTAAATTACATTGCCTCCCACAGAAGGGCAGATGAATAAGCAGATTAACTGCTGGATGGTAGCCATCAAGTTCAGGCCAGTGAGGTATGCAGATTGAAGGAGGGACAATTCCCAGTATCTGTTAGTTGGTCCTCAGTGGCATCTGTTCCTTTCACCATTTTGGATGCTGCTAGGCCGTGAAAGGCAGATTATCACTAAAGGGCATGAAATGAAATTAATGTATGGCTATTATAAAAGAAACAGATTTAGTCCATAGATTGACCCCTCTATTTAGAACAGTTAAATGAAATCAGGCTGATGGAGACTCACCAGGCATTTCCCATATATCTATGGGTAATTTTTACTTTGGATCGCTTTCATATAGAGGGAATGTATAATGAAGGCGTTTTGATTCAGAAACTCTAGATAGCAGCATGGTATTGTGTGACTATTTAACAGCCCAAATTCCAGGCTTAGTCTCATCTGGTCTTTATTGCCTTAAGTCAAGGTGAATGGAATGGAGGGATACAATATATAACCTTCTTCGTTTCCTAGTTACTAAAACATTTCAAAATCAGATCCTTTTTACGATAATAGTATCTTTTCAAGTGAAGGCAAGTACAAATCCAGAATAACAACACATAAAGGACACTTAATGTGGATGGAATTATTTATAGGTGAAACAAATTCAACAAAAATATTGATTGTACTCCATGCTTAGAGAAACCACAGAATGACTGCTTCAACCTGTTTTCCTGTGTATATCTTTCCCTCCCTCCGTGGAAACCAGAGCTTTGGGTCTCCTGTCTTCCATGGTCTCTCCCTTTTCTTTTAATAAATATTCCTTGTGTTCTTTTACCCACTAATTAGTGTCGCCATGTGCTTATGTTGCTAACAATTTAAATAGAGCAGTTCCTTTGAAAATATAATCTCTTTTAAAATGCATCATCATTTTGAAGTGGTCTCATAAATTTTGTGGCTGATTTGGGATCTTACACAGTGTATTTATTTATATTAAAGTCTGCCTGCTGCTCATCTTGAAGATATTATATTTGTATAGTTAAGAGAAGTGAAGAGCCAAATTTAATTTTCTTTCTACTCTGGAATGCTTTGCATCTTGTAATCACCATTGATTGCCTACTTACTAGTCAGAATCAATAAAAGGAGTACATGTAAAATTGCCCAATCTCATGTTTTATAATATAATAGTCTAGTCAAAATGGAGGGTACTAATAGCATTCAGCTGCATAGACATTATCTGATAATGACAGTGCATATAGCTCAGACTACAGAGAAATAAATTAAAACTGGAAGCTCAAATATTGGATTTTATTTAGGATGAAGTTTATGCACAAATCTCAACAGAATATGTTTTTACCATTTTATGGATAATATCATAATTTTTATTAACTTTTAATCATTTTAATTGCATTTCCTTTCCGAGACTACTAACATGTTTTACCTTTGTTTCAAGGTTGTATCTGATATGACTGATGCATTTACCTAAAGTCCATCAATATGAGATTATGGAAACATTAAAGCATATATACCTGTTCTGAGAATAACAGCTTTCAATTTCAGGTTTATATATATCAACAAAACCTTAGAGATAAAAGATAATATATATTACTAAGCAGTCAGAGATTTAGTCATCTATTCTTAAGCATTTACACTTCTCTATTCATTGTCCTTTTTGTGTCTCAGAAAATAATTTTAGTAAGCATAAGTATTTCTAAAATGATTGTTGTGTTATATGAAATCTGTTAAACTCTAGCATTCCACTGGGAGTAGCCTTTAGATCACTCAGTGATATTCAAACTTTTCAGTCCTTAAGTAAGGATCCTTGATTGTGGTTTTAAAAAAAGAAATGCAATGTGTACAATTTCAAATCCCATCCAGAAAGGAGCTTTCCTGAGAAAAATCAATCTTAACATTTGATAAATTACATCCTCTATTGAAAAAGAAATGTGCTCATGGCATTTTGGAAAACTCTCAGCATAGTGGTTAAGTTCTTTTAGTGAGTTCCCTGACAATCACCGCCTTTACTATTCCTTACACCTAGAAGCTAGAATCCCTCCCCAGACATCTTTCAAATACAGCGATTAGGGAGTGTCCACGGAACAGAAATCTCATTTGTAGATTTTGATTATGGATCAATTACTTAATTGTCAGTTGCCAGTTCAGGATGGTTAATGACCATCTGGCTTTTGACTTCTTTTCACTTTTTTTGCTCCCTTTTATATTAAATTTTTCTTACTGGAAGCCACGTAATTTGAGCTACCTTTCCTATCTCATGCCCTTGTACTCAATGATATCTGCTCTAAAGCAATATAGGATTTTTGTTTTAAAACGAGAAGTACACTAGATCAAGGAGCAGAGAAACAACTGCAGTCATTTTGCCTGTGTTCTGTTAGTTTATACCCAGCAGATGAGCTTTTTGGTCATTGATTTTTACCTTTATATGGGATAAAATTTTGTAATAGAGAATGAATAACGTATCTAATAATATAATGAAATAATGGCTTAGGATTGTTGAGATAGTCAAGAAAGCTTTTTCATCCTTTTTTTAGGCATATATGGTCAATGATAATCATATTCAATGCTTATTGAGTGCTTACTTTGTGCCAGGCACTGTTGTAAGTGCTGCATGTGTTCCTGACCCACATGGCCATTCCATGCGGCAGCCGTCATTCCTCACTATTGTATGGATAAGAAAACTGTTGCCCAGAGAGGGTAAGTAATGTGCCTAAGACGATGCAGCTAAGCAATGACGGAAGCAATATTTGAATTTCTCCTCTACCTATTCTTAACAACACACTCTATTTCCCAGATAAGCCTGAGATGAGCTGGTTCCCTTGAATAAAATATTAATAGCCAGGAATTTCTATCTTTTATTGGCTCAAGGCCAATGACAAAAATGGAGGGTGGGACGCTGCTACTGAATCTGCAGCTTTGGAGTTTATCAACACTAGAACTGCTCATCGGTGTCAAGCCTCACATATGGGATACGGGAACAGGATACAGAAAGATGGGGCAAGGCCTCCAGCAGAGGCTCATGCATAAGCACAAATGAAAATGACCCTTGAGGAATAACAGCAGCTAACTTTTATTGAGCACTTTCCGTGTGCTTGACTCCATGTAATGCAATGCATTATTTAATATAAGTTTCTTATAATTATTCCAATTTCATCAGGTGGCAACTGGGGTTTTAAAAGGTTGGGTAATTTTCCCAGGGTTACATTGCTGCTAAATGACAATAGGAAGGCTCAAATTCCACTTACCTGATTTCAAAGGGTTGAATATGCTCTAGGATTCTGATTTCGGTTCTGACACGTAAAGGGCTTGGAAGGCTTCATTCCTCTCCTTACAGCAATAAAAACCTTGACAAACTGAAAGTCAGTGACTTTTTTGGACACATCAGAGATGAGGTTACAGGGCAAATCACCATCCCAAGTTCTTGAGACACAGGCACATTCAGAGAAAAACATCCTAGATCTGTGTACCTGCAGCCCAAGCCACTGGAGCCATACACTGGGAGGAACCAAGTCAGTGATGATATTGATGAATTTCTGGACACTGAGTGTAGACTGGTATGTGTGTGAAAAATTCCGGGAACCTCAGCCTCAGAGGGGTCTCCACACTTTCATAAGTTCCTACCAGGAACCTGTCAGGTTCTCACGGTGAAGACTGCATCATTATTCTGGTTGGAAAATATTATTGTGAAATATGCCCAGAGCCTTCTCCATAACAAAGGCTCACTCTCTAGGGTTATAGATTTTATCCTCTGCTAAGAAAAGGACATTCCTTCCACTTCAGATCCCATCCCTCCAGCCTGTCAATCTCATCTAATGAAGGAAAAAATAGAATACAGGGGTCAGGTGTTGAAGGAAATATATTATGAATGCTACAATGCTGGATATAGTGAGATGGGGGGAGAATTAGCTATCCTCCTGGAGTAACCTTGGGAAGCCTACAGCCCAGAGACAAGGGCTCACTAAAATACTGAGATAGACTTAGAAGATAATAGAATGCTTCCCTCTCCCACATTTTGCCATTGTACCAACAGAGCCCCAGTATAATAACAGTGGATTATATCTGGAAAACCTGCAAGGTATAGACTCTTAAAGTCAAGAGGGAAGACAAAAAAAAAATACCATACCTTATATGCATTTTACACATGTGCATGGATATATAAACACACAACCCATCTAGGCGTCTTATGTTCAATCTGCAGAAAGTCAAAAACAGAGAAAATCTTGAAATAAGCCAGAGAGGGTAAAACACCTTACTTATAAAGGAACAAGTGAAATAATTTCAGTGGACTTCTGGTCAGAAATTATTCAAGCAAGAAGAATGTAGAGTGAAATATTGAAAGTGTGAAATGAAAAAAATACCCATCTACAACTCTATAGACATTAAAATTATCCTTCAAAAGTGAAGATTTAAGTTCTTCAGGCAGAAAGAAAATGTTATAGGTCAGAAATTTGGATCTACATAAAGAAAGGGAGAGTATCAGAGAAAGAAAAAATTAAGGAAACTATGGATTTTTTGTTTCTCTTATTTCTAATTCATCTAAAAGATAACTGTTTAAAGTAATAATAGTAACAGCATACTGGGTGATGATAGCATATGAGTCTGTGCAGTGAATGACAGCAATGTCACAAGGAATAAGAAGGAGGAATTGGGAATATTCTGTGATAGGTGCCTGCACTACATGCGAAGCTATGTGATGTTATTTGAAGATGGACCTAGATTAGTTACAAATATATATTGTTAACTCTGGAGAAACCACTAAATTTTTTAAAATAAGCATAATTGATACACTGAGAAGATAGAAAATGAAATCATGTAAAATACTCAATTAAAATCAGAGAAGCAGAAAAAGTTGAGGGAAAGGGAAGAAGGGTAGGCAGGAAACAGAAACACGCACCTAATCACAGCAGTGCTTGCTTTCTATTTCGCTTTACCTAAAAACACAAAATTAAGACAGAGCCAGGATACTTATCTCAAACAAATATAAAATGAAGACTAGGCAAATATGTCTTTTAACCATGATTGCTTGAAAAACGTGTCTGATAAATAGGCCAATCCAGTTAGTTAGCCAAAGCCCTGGCATGTTACCTGGCACAAAGTAGGTGCTTAATGAACGAGGTTGCATGAGGTCCAGCAGTGGCAGAAACCAGAGAGGCAGACAGACTTAAAGCATACAGGTTATTAAAGGTTTGGGCAGCGGGTCAGAAACCAGGAACACTGAAGGAACAGAAAGGCAGAGTACACCAGACAGAAGGTAATCCAGACAGGCAGGGTTTGAAGAACCTAATCAGAGAGTGGTCAGAACAGAAAAGATTGCTGGAAGCCCTGCATGTCGTCTAGGCTAAGAGGTGATTTATAATGCTCCCTATTTTCCTGGCACTGGTTCGTATTAGGGATAAAAAGATGAATGAGTGGTGGTCCATGCACTTAGGAAGCTATGGTCAAGAAGGAAGCATAGACAAACTACTATTATCATTTCATTCATTTGTTCCATACATATTTGTTGAGCAACACTTCATACCAGGCAATGTAGTAATTGCCAAAATGAAGAAGTGTAGAAGGTGCTCTGAAACACAAGTTAGGGAGCAAATGACAATAACGTCCAGTGTTGTGAAGGAAAGCTACAAATGTTAGGATGACATGAGAGGTAGGCCTAGAAGGAGTAGACCATCTCAGATAAGAACCTGAGCAAGCCACAGAGGCTGGCAGAAGGAGAACAATCTGAATGGCAGGCATGGAGCACTAGCAATTTCTGACTTAGGGAATTTAATGAATGTTTCATGCTTTATCTCAAATCAGTCTCATGGATTATGTAGCTCAGGGCCCAAGAGGCAGATCAGACAAACAGAAACACTAGATTAGAATAGAAATGAAAGGGTAGAGCAAGTCCTGACATCTCATTTTAAGTTTAAATATCAGATCTGAAGTATTCCACATTGTCTTACCATTTTGGGGGAATTAACACCTGAACCTACTTGACATTCTTGATCCAAGAGTAAGAAGTCTTTTCTGGAGGAACATTAACTCAGGGTCAGGAGTGTGTCCTGTCCTTCTGAAAACCACAGGGATGATAGACAGATAGTTCAACTGAAAACCAACCAATGAGAGATCATCATCTGTTATTAAATTTGTCAGACCAGAGACTAGTATGGACCATGTGTGGCCATTGGAGCCGTGATGTCCAGTGGGACTAGACATAGGACAAGAGTCCACCAATGACTTCTGGTCATGCTAGGTTAAAGTCGGGGTGTGGGGCAGAATAGTTTAAAACAGTAGCTTGATGGTTTAAAAAAAAGTATCCTTGGTAGTGGAGTTGGAGCTCAATATGAGGTGACTCATAAGAGAAACTGAGTCTATCACATGTAATAATAATAATTCTCTCTAGAAACGTGCTGTTCAACACAAGGTCACTAGCTATTTAAATTTAGAGTTAATTAAAATTACATAACACTCAGATCCTTAGTTATATTACAGTGCTCAGTCATCACATGTAGCTAGTGGCTACCACATTGGACATCACAGAAATAGAACATAGAACTCCACCATACTGTGTGGAGTATGGTGATACAATACAGAAATGCAATTAACGTCTTCCAGAAACAACCGCAAAGCCGCTTGGTTTTTGAAAATTTATTTTTATATTTTGGCAGGAAGGATAATAAAGCTCTTGCAGCATAATTACCCAACTTTGCCAACAAACATTTGCAGGGGTGTTTGTCTTCCCCTTTCAAGTGGAATGAATTATCCTTATTTTTCAGAATAAGAAATTTAGTTATAGTGAATTCAAGTCACTTTACACTAGCAGTAAATGGTGACAGTCAGGAGTTGAATGAAGTCAGGCTACGTATCAATAGTTCTACAGCCTGTTCAGCTGACTGTTGGGCTCCCAGACAACTTGGAAGCTACATCCAGGACTGAGAGACCACCTATAGGCATGGCGGTGAGCACCTCTGGCTGTTCATAGCCAGTGTCTGAGCTTAGTAGTGAATGTATCCATTCTGCTTGAGCAGGGCCCTGCTGCAGCAGTCATTAAATATATTGCAATATCACTTTAGCCAAAAATTGTGCACATTATTCTGCAAATCCTTCTTGATCTTTGCAAAACAGTACATGTATTAAGTGCTTTTTATTAATACCTAGCTATCTATTTGGGTTTTCATGACTCCAATCTGATTTCCATTGTTTAGTTCATGAAAAATGATGGGCAAACTCTTTATGTGCAATATAAACACACTGTTTTTTTTTCTATAATGGAAATTGATGTAAATTTAATTTTAATTTAACCAATTAAAATATTTTTAAAAAATAAATTTACCACCATATACTGGAAAAATTTCTTGATTTCTCCGTTATTTAGAAATTATGTGAAGTGCCCTCATTTAACCTACCTCTGTATATTCTTCATTTCTTCTTTTGGGAGATGGCAGGTCTAAAATAAATATCTTTAAAATCACTTCGGATTTGATTTTTTTTTAATGTGCTAACTACATTACATGATTTTCTTACAACTTTTTGGAAATAACTATTGAAATTTCTTCATTTTTAGAAAATCTTTCATTTTTAATAGTAATAAAGCAACTCCTTATTGAATCTTTTAGGACCAGGGAATTTCAGGCAAGATTTAGTTTTCAGGCTGTGAGTTGGACCTTATATTCTTTTTTTCCCCTCAGTAATAGTGTTAGTTCTTTTGTTTTTATTTCAAAGTATTACGGGGGTTACAAATATTTTTGGTCACATGGATTGCTTTTGTAATGCTTGAGTCAAGGTTAAAAATATGCTTGTCACCCAGATAATATTCATTGTACCCATTTAGGTAGGTTTTCACCCATCCCCTTCTTCCTCCCACCCCCTGCTTTATTTCCATTGAGTTTTATTTTCCTCTATGTTTATCAGTGTGCTCATCAGTTAGTTCCAGTTTAATAGTGAGTACATGTGTTTGTTTTTCCATTCTTTAGATACTTCACTTAGGATAATGGTCTCCAGTTCCATCCAAATTGTTGCAAAAGGCATTGCCATCCTTCTTCATGGCTGAGTAGTATTCCATGGCATACATATACCATATTATGTTAATCTACTAGTGAATTGATGGGCATTAGTCCAAAAACAATAGATGCTGGTGTGGATGCAGAGGGAAAGGAATGCTTATACACTGTAGTCGGACTGCAAATTAATGCAACCTCTATGGAAAACAATATGGAGATTTCTCAAATAGCTAAATGTAGACCTACCATTTGATCCAGCAATCCCACTACTGGGTATTTATCCAAAGGAAAACAAGTTATTTCATCAAAAAGAAACCTGTACTTGAATGTTTATTACAGCAAAATTCACAATTACAAAGATGTGGACCTTCTACTCTTATATGCTCAAATATTTTGGGAAGCCTTGGATCATTTGTGATTGACAGTTCAAAAATACAATAATCTGTTGTGTCTAGCCCCTGTCATGCTGGAGAATACTAAATCAATAGTAATGCTATCAGAACCAGAAATCAAATGCAAAATAGTTCCCTTGGCTTCCTGCATAATGACATTTGCTCTTTTGATAAATTACTAATGGGTTCTTGGACAGGAGACCTCCTGGAACAGCCAAGCCTGGGTATAAATGGAAAAGAGGAAGCAGTGATACTTATTGTGCAGAAAAAAGTTGCCTTCAGTTAATGTTCTACATGAATAATTGTCCAAACATGACTGAATTTCACATTGTGATAGAACATTAGTGAAGAATCCAAGAACAAGAAAATCATAAATTAAAAGTTGTTTAGAGAGCCCTTTACTAAACCTTGCATCCTATAACCAGAACAGCTCAAACAGGGCAGAACACCACAGTGACCAGAGCAACAAAATGCAATAGTTGTACCTCAGTTCTTCCTCGAACACCTACCCCATTCCCTCAAAAAAGGCAGTCATCAGCTCAAGGACATCACTACTATACAACGTTTTCATAAATTTGACTGATTGCTTGATTTGGGGGAATAATTTGATGCCATGAACATATTTTAAGGCAAAACAGGAGGATGGGGTTATATAATCTGTCTTTAAAAGCCTGAATTGACTTAACAAACTTGTGACCTCCTGTATCACAGTGCTCATGAACATTTTGGCAAAGCTTTTTATTATAAAATGTATCATACATATATTAGAATATGTTTGATGTTTATATGTATATGCATATATAGCATAAAAATTTTTAAGAATATCCAAATACCACCTAACTCAGTGGCTTTAGAAATATGTGGTAAAAGGAAGTTTTCCTATCGCAAAGTTGTATTAAATAGTGTGACAAATGCAGATTAGCCTCTGAGCTTTATTGAATGCCAGATAATACTATGTAAGATGTGTTAAGTAGCAAACCAATCCACATTTCCTGTATTTGTGGTCTATAGAATGAACACATTTAAATCCTTGGACTCACTCTGATCCTAACCATGTTCTGTACCTTATAAGGTAGTTGCTGCATTTTTGTCCTGGAAAGGGGTAAAAGGACTTGCTTTGCTACAGCAAACAAAAGATCTTTTCTCTCTCGCCACTTGACTACCTCATCTCCCTAATGTTGTGGCTGGATCTCTCTGAGCTGCTAGGGTGGGAACATTTGTGCTTCAAAAATAGATTTGTTTTGTTGGATTTCCAAATTAAAGGGGAAAAAATTTTATACTGAAGGATTAAATGCAACGAGGGAACAAACTAATGAAAAGCCTTATTTGAGAAGAAATAACTCTTTGGAATAAGAGGTTACCATATGTCAATATGTCATACACAGGGAAAGTGAGCTTTTGATTACTTAGAAGTAAGGTTGCCAGAGGGCTTCTGATTTAAATTTCTAAGGCTTGATCAGAGCATCAAGGGGTTTGGTGAAAATCCTCGTAACTTGTGAACTTGACTTTTATTCCTTTGAAAAATTATACAAAATATTTTTTGCCCACATTTATATTCCATGTGGTGTGTTTCTCCTTGTAGGTTTGCAGCTATTCCTGTGCAGGCTTTATACTTGTTATAACATCAGTGATTGAATTGAATTTGAATGTTTCTAGAAAAAAGCAGTAAGTTTTGGAAGAGGAAAAGTGACCCCAAAAGTAAAGCTCTAAAAATGTTTTAAGCTTGCAAAAGACCTAGAATAACCTAAATGAACATGAATAGGGACTATTTAAATAAATCATGGTACATCTTTAAAATGGAATTCTGTTTGCCAGTTTAAAAGATCAGATACAAGATGTATTGAATGTAAAAAAGTCCTCTCAATGTTAAATACCTTGGTTTGTTCATTCAGTATTTTCATGTACATATATATAAAGAGAATATATTTGAAAAAAAGGATTGCATAATAAATAGGTTATGTTGCCCTTTTTTTTTTTTTTTTTTTTGAGATGGAGTCTTGCTATGTTGCCCAGGCTGGAGTGCAGTGGCCATTCATAGGAGTGATCATTGTGCACTATAGCCTTGAACTCCTGGGCTCAAGTGATACTCCCACTGCAGCCTCCTGAGTAGCTGGGCATACAGGCACACACTTGACTTATTTATGCTGCTTTTGTGGAAGGGAAAGGAGCTAGGGCTCAAGCAACTGAGAGTTTTTTTTTTCATTGTATGGCCCTTTGTTTTTGAATCATTTCAATATAAGGATAGATGCGCAGAAAAAAAGAAATATTCAGGCATTTATACTCTCTTTAAATATATTACTTATTTTCCAAATTTCATCAAAACTAGGCATTTTATCCAGTAAAGTGTAAGTGGCTATGAAATAAGTTTGGAAGATTTTGTTTTATTTCAAAAAAAATTGAAATTACTAACAAACTTGGAGGCAAATGAACCATTTAGCAATAGTGCATCTCTCAATCCGTGGCAATAACTAATGGAAGATAAAAACACGTTGGTACAATAAATAAATTTGAAAAGTACGCCTGTCATTGCAGCCGTCGTATAATTTACTAACTTCACATATGAAGTTGCCTATTGTTTATTTTTAAATGTTGCTTTGTATAGATACAAACCAATAAATAAGAATGTTAGTGTTAACCTACATTTAGTCATCCTGTGGAGACAAATGTACTAGTGAAATAGACAAAACTTAAAAGTCTGAACTATTTATTTTTCTCTTATATTGCCCATAACTTCCAAAACTCACACTTCTGAAAAATTAAAAATTGGCAACAGTTTGGTTTCCCCTCCAAACCTCCATCATTTTAATTTTTTCTGAAGTGTGCTACGTGAGGTGTCTTGTATTATGTGCCCGCATCTGCTGCTCCATACAAACCTGTGAAATAATAGGTCCCTTCTTATTCCCTAATACAAACACTGCCATTACATGAGATTGTGTTAGAGCTTTAAATTCTTCCACTGTAGATTTCTGTTTTCTTCCACTGTGTATTTCTGTTTCCAGTTCCTCCTATGGAACAAATGACCCATTGTTTCAGTAATTTTGTATATTGTTATATTAATATTTTTGAGGTTCCTTTCTCTTCCTCTCTCCCCGCCCTTCTTCCCGCTCCCAGTGGCTCAAGTTTCTATCTCTTGTTGTCTCTGTCTGTCTGTCTGTCTCTTTCTTTCACATGCCATTCACAGATCTTCTGAATCAGGAGAGCAGACAGCAGGACCTTTAGTGTGGCACATGCTGGACGGTACATCTTGTGCTGGAGAATTTAGCTGTCACTTTGGAGCTTGACAGAACTAGTGTGCAATTCACGTACCCCAAGTCCTGAAAGGGAAACTGCATCTGGTGACAGCACAGTTCACTGATAAGATTTTATCTTTTCTCCTGCTGATACTGATAGAGCCATAGCCAGGCGGGCGGTAAATAAAGAAGATTTATTATGGGCTGGATTCGTTAGCTAACAGTACTTTCTCAGAACTACATAAAAAAAGACCCCTAAGTGTTCATGTTTCACATCCACCGAGCACAATAATGAATTGTGCGGTGGGGGAGGGGCAGCTGCAGGAATTTGTCTATGTAACTCCTTTTGAACAGTGAACATTTTGTACACAATCAGCCTAATCTGAATAGATGACTAAAAATCCAGGGGTTGATAAATTATCAGCATGACACCTGCGTCTTATGCCTCAAGAACTTTAAGCAAACCCAGGGCTCTACTTGTGGATTAATTGAGCATGCATAATTTACCACTGCAGTTTACATAAGTGTAAGTATTTTTCTCATTCTGGTAAATAGGCATTTCCAGCTTCGGGAGAAAAATCAGAATGTTGCTGCACAATGAAATGAGCCATCAGCCTATTTGGCTATTATAAGAAAAAAAATTTTCTACTCTTACCGCCACTGCTTAGTTTTTAAATTGAAATAATATTTCAGCTTGAATTTGTATTTATATGTATTTCTTTTCATTCACATTTATTGTGTTGATTTTTACCATTGCTTGCAATCAATACTATTTTCTTGTTTTAATTTGATGCTACTGTGTTTGAATGATTTACAGAATGTTAATCTAGGAAAATACTTTCATTGCAGTTGTTTTATGTAGACAAGGGTGAGGAGCAAATGAGTAGGGAACAGCAGTCGCAGAAATACATCAGGGTTTGAATGGCTTGTAAACGTGTTATCACCCGTGTGCTTTTCGGGTAAATCAGCTGTTAACACTAAGTCGCTATTGTCTCGTCTATTAAAGGGCAATAATACCTATCCCATAAGTGGTTGTATTAAATATTACATAATGAGTGTTAAGAGCCTAATTTAAAGCTGGGCACATGCTAGGTGCTCAATAAATGATATATATTTTTTAATTATCTTATTAAAACAAAATTTATTTCATATACCTTAACAGTAAATTCTAAATCCCTAAATTAGTAGTTCAAAAAATTTGTTACTGTATGAGAATTTATTTGCTTCTTAATAATAGGCTATAAAGTGTCTAGAAATAGTGTTTATATAACAGTTCGTTGTCTAATTATGGCTTTATGATAAATTTATGCAAGTTTATGTGTAGACAGACAACCTAGGGACGTTAGGTGTGTTCAACTTGCTCATGTCATAAAGTCTACATTAGAGTTTTATTCTCTTTGTTTAAGCCAAAAAAAGGCCCTTGTGGGAAATGAGAGCTTAAATGCAACTGTTCATAAAGGAATACTATTATAAATTTATTAATCCCTCTTTTACAATGGGGAAATACATCTAAACCTCAATTCATAGAGTATGCATAATCTTGTGAGGTAGAGTTTAAATTTGATCATTTTAGTCTATTCCTATTTCCTATAATATACACATTATAATTTTAAAAGCCTTTTTTATTTATGCTAAAAATTTATTGCAGTAGCTACTAATGCTGAAATCTTAAATTTTGCTATCTCATAATACACAACACCCACATGTAACTTGTTAAATCCACTGTGTGCTTCCTTTCTTGAGGAGAATTACAGCTTTCAGCCAGGCACTGGGTTATTCCTAAAAAGGCATTCCACATTTTCTGCGTCTTCTCTATGGTTTTATTGATGTGGCTGTCACCTTAGAAACCCAGTGAATTTGGAGATGAGACTGCCTTTCTGCTTGATTTTTCACCGAGGTACATTTCAGGAGACCACTGTGAGGCTCAGGAGGAAGAAGCCAAAAGGGTAATTTTCTATAAGAATAATCTTATGCTTCTGAGGCTTTACTTCAGCACACATGCAACTGATTGTTTCCTGAATACTAAATGGGAATTGTCGCACTATTAGTCACGCTACAGTAACACCCTCAGTGCTACCTAGAAATAATCATTACTTAATTAGCTGGTCTTTTTCTTGTCTTTCTCTCTTTCTCTTTCAGTCATATGTCACAAATGAGGTCACAGAGCCGTGAATGGCAGACAGACAGCTAAGAGGATCATGTATTGGCTAGCACAGGGCTCAGAGTCAGTCCAGGTTTCTCTTCCACTCATGAGCTATATCACCTTGCACAAGTTACTTAAAATACCCAAGACTCAGTTTCTTCTTCTGTGAAGTGGGTATAATGTTAATATCCACCTCATCTGACTGTTGGAAAGAGTAAATGAAATAGTACATGTAGTTATAAGCATAGTACCTTTCATGTGTATTCATGACTTCAGCCAGATCTATACTCGACCACGTGGACCTTCTCTTCTAATTTTTGCCTGAATACCATGGGATTGAGTCCCAGTTTCAGTGCTTGATCTTTTCCCTTCCCTCTAGATCACATGCTCAATTTTTCTTTGTGAGGCTCCTGAATGTCAAAATTGCAATGCCAACTATCTGCTACATAAACAAGAGGATCTTATTTACTCCTAACAAATGACTCTTCTTGTAAGAGAAACAATGTCAATGTCAAATGGAGCGAGGGTCTCAGCTGTGGGCTCCATCAACCATCCAGGCCTCGAGAAGCTCTGTTGTCTGTTTAGTTAATACGTATCTGACACCCACCTTTTCAAGTTCAGACAAAACAAGGAAGTCAGAGGCTGGTACTCCACAGGGGAGGAGGCGAGTGAATGCAGAGTCTCAGCCTCTCCAACCACTGCTGTTCATTTAGGTCAGTTTTACATATATAGTTCCCACAAAACAGAGGTTGTCATTCAAAATGGTCCCTGGTCACTGTAGTGGACTTTTGTCTTTTTTAGCTAACCCAGTGCCGATGTGCCTTTCTATTTAAAGGGAAAACCCAATAGTATATTGTATTATTGGAATATAATATTTTATCTCCAAGTACGAAAGGCAAGTAAGGGAAATAAAACTTTTCGGGCATCTTGGCAGCTGGAGCTCAGTCCTGTGACCTTGACTTGGCTAATCAAATCCTTCTATTTAGGATCTTGACTCCAGAATGAGGATGGTGAGGCTTCATTTATGATCACTTCAGTAATGGTAGTTGGCAGCGTCATGTCACATAACTACTGAGAAGTTCACTTATATAATACAACGTCTTCTCCAATTGTTGGAGAGAGTAGCTAGCAGGTAGCAAAGCCAATTTTTGGTTTGGGAAAGTCCGGCATTCTTACCTGCCTTTACAAATTCGGTGCTCAGCAGACGTGAGAGTTAACAAGGAGTTAATCTTATCAAGGAACTAAGATTATGTATGCATACTTTCACTACCCACTTGTCCCCAAGTCTTCTGTGATTTAAGACAAGCGTTTTTCATTGCTTATGGCCATCAAATTGAGTTCACTGAATCTATAATGATCACAATATAAGCAATTTTATTAACCTGTCAATTATTATTCAGCTTTCTTATTCTGATCACATCCTAAGTCCAGGACAGTGTTAAAAATGGAAGACTTTGTCTTCATATCTAAAGTGCTGAATTTCATATTTTCCTGTTGAATGGGAACAGAGATACTTGTGCATATATCTGGTTTCTTATGCAATCTTAGGAATGTTCCTGGTTTTACTTCAACAGAGGTTTAAATATTATATTGATTAAAATTTAAAACTTAGTTTGGATAGCTATGTGTGTATATGGATATTATCTTTTAAGAAATTACTATTTGCATTATGCCCCCTAGAAGTTCCCCAAATGTGTTATTTTGATGAGACCACCCTATGAAAAGATTCTGTGTTCAAATGAATTTGGAGAGTACTACATAAAATATATCTAACGTCTAATACATTATCTAACATATTAGATAACACTTCTTCACTTTGGCATCTAGTTAACGAATATCTCTATATAATATCTAATATATTAGCACATTAAGGACTTTGCACATCCCTGAGAAAATGAACTTACTTTACAGTGTCTGATGCAGAGTTTTACACATTTATCTGACTGCCAAGACCTTTACTATAAAATAAAAACTATGAGCATCCCTTGGAATGAATAATTCATGAGATATACTTTGTGAAATGTTGCCATAATATGCATTTTTATGTTGTGTTTCTTTGTATCACCTATTTTCAACAACAAGTGCACTGGACTTACATGGGAGAAGAGCACGTGCCCAGAGATATTCCTTTGTGAATCAGTGCAATGGCCCTTTCCAATGGTGACAGTCTCCAAAGCAGGGTAGGGGTTAGGAGAAGTGCTTTTCTTGTTATTTATATATATATGTATAAATATATGCCTTAGAAACTTATTTTCCCACCTAAATTTTCCCCACAAATTTTTATTAAATCGTTACTGGCACAAATTTATGCCTTGAGATATAGGTCCATATTGTTGCCATCTTCATAGATTTAATTCAGTGATTATTTTAGCAAGGGGAATTTCCAAATTGATAAGATAATGAGAAAGATGGCTTTAAAAAGAATGTGGAAAACTAAAACTTCTCAGAGTAAAGGTATGAAGGAATGTATGGGAATGATAAACTCCAGATTTAGGATGGTGGTCAACGCTGGCAGGGAGGGAGGTGGGGGTGTTCGTGGAGTGATACACAAAGGAAGGTGCGTCAGGAATGCTCTCAAGAAAGGTCCCTGTGAAAGAGTAAGGGAAGAAGAGAGAGGAGAATTTAAGCTGCGATACTTTTGCAAAACTGATTTCAATCTCACCGTTGGCCCTTCAGAGATGTCCAGAATCCAGGCAAGAGCACTGAGCACCTGTATCGCCATGTCAGCTAATCATTGGATGTGAGCTGCTCCTGGGGAAGTAGACTGGTAGTGTGACCTGGGTCAAGGCAGCTTCACCTGAAAGCAGCCAAACTGCCAGGCAACTGATGGAATGGACATCGTGGTTCTGAAGTGGGCGTCTGGGTGGTGTCACCTCTTCCCTTCAAAAGGGCTTCCTTCTATTGGCAAATTTTCATCTGTTAAAATATTTATGTTTTATTGATAGAAATTATTTGAATACATGGTTATTCTTTCTATCTTTTTAATGTCTTTAATCATGCAAAATAAATTTTAAGGAAAAATGTAGAAAGAATACCTTTTTATAATGAAGAAATTTCATGTAGTAATGCTTCAAATGCTTTCACACCCCCAAAGAACTGATGGATGCCAGGGAAAATTTTTTATAACCAAGTGTTTTGAAATCCACAATCTTAATTTCATGGATATTTCCCAAAACAAGCCTAAATGTGTGAAGGTGGCTTCCATGAGTTAAAACAAGGTCTTGAGAAATCCCATGTTACTCAGTAGAGTGTGACCTAAATTGAGGCTTAATACCACTGTGTATGTTGCACTCCTGAATCAAATTTCAGTTATAAATGTGATCTGGTGACTCCTTTTTACTCTTGCTGGCAGCCACCCTGCAATAAAAGTTTGGTTTTCATGACATAAAATGAAGCTCAATGAGAAGAGTTGGCTGATAACATTTGAAATTATTCAATTTAGGATCCAAATAAAGAAACAGAAAATAAGGGGTTTATGTTTACCCTTTTGTTCTAAATTATCAAAATTATCTCCCATGTAACCCATTTTCCCTACAACATCAACCAACTCTTCTAACTTATCTGTGTGTCAGAGATCTTAGAGAAACACACTCTTTTTGACTCTCTCTCCTTTTCATTTCGTTTTCATTCCTTGAGACATTTATAATTAAGTTTACCTGCCCTTCATCAGAAGGCAATTATTGGCTTAGATTGTATTATAACAGTTTCAGATCTTTGATGGCTTGGCTGATATCTGGTAGTGTTGCTCTGTTTCCTCTTTTCTTTGAAAGCATTTGTCCTTTTTGTTTTACTCTGACATTGAGATGTGTTGTTCCTCTCTGCAAACAAAGGAACAACATCCCGCGCGGCATAAACATTTGTGTCACACTTTCCTCTTGAAATTAGTATTCTTTTAAACTGGTTAACACATTTGTACTGTCTCTGACACCTTTAACTATGACAACTATGAAACAAAATAGTGTACAGTGAACAAACACATCACTTGGAGCCAATGAGATTAATTACTATTCGGGACAGTGCTCAGATTAATTATTTTGTTTGTGTAGTATATTCGTTAAGTGGTTGCCTGATTGCTGTTCAGAAGATTGATTGCTTGTTACATTTACATTGTGGTTTCTGTGGGGAAAACATCTTTTAGGGATTCATCACTTCTAAAAGCCCAGGGGGCTTGGTTGACATGAGAATGCTCCAGTAAAGCTGTAAAATGGAGAACGGGCTGTGGGAAAATGTGTTCTTTAAATAAACACCTGTAGTGGTGGCTAGAGTAGCCATCAAATCTGTTTAACATCAGGAGAAACAATCGATGATAAAATTGAGTTAATACGAAGTATACAATTTGAAAACCCAGTACACCAGTTGGATTATAAAATCGAGGTGAATAAGCACTTCCCAAGACTTTCTCGGTATCCGGTAAGCTAAAATGGCTTACAAACTCTCGGGGACTTTGTTGTCATTTTACCTCTCGGCTGTCCCGAACTTCACTTCCCAGTGGCAGCCCCATGAGGACTGCCGCAGCTACTGCTGTGAGACTCTGCCCTCTCAGTGGGGCTGAGGAGCTCCCGGGCTCCTTCTGAGGAGCCTGCACCACTGCCCTTTGAGGGACTTGCCCCGCTGCAGGAAACTACATGCACTTACGTGACGCATAAGAACATGCATTGTCTGCTGTGTTCAAGGGGTTAACGCCAGCGCCAGGAAAGGATTTACGATAATAGCATTTCGTTGCAATGGGGAATCTTAACAAATTTAAACAGAAGCGTACTTTTGAAAGAAACAAATGAGTTAAGGATTAAAAATAGAACAGCCTCTTGTTTAGTGAAAGGCTGGACTAATCTCTCCTTGTGGGGACACAAAACTACATTGCTTGCCCACGATTGTGTATTATACCTATCTGTGACTTTGAATGCTTATGGACTTAAAGTGTTAGGACTCAAAGAGGCTTCATACATCCCCGCCAGAAATACCATACCTTTGCCCAGAAGAGAAAGACTGAAGAGTGTTTCTATGTTTCTAGTCTTTTGACCTTATTATCTACATGTGTTAATCGTATTCATAACCAACTACAGCATAGTTGTGCAAAATACTTAGAAGCAGAACACTGAAAATATTTAGGACTTTTAATACTGTGGATTAAAACTAAGCAAGCATTTCAACTAATATACATTCCAGCAAATGAGAAGAAATTAACCGAAATAGTAAAATAATGAAAATGAAATAAAATTTGGCTCATGGTTTAGTTATCATCTTCTTTTTATAGCTTGAGATTTCAGAAGGTAAGCCATTTACAAACACAAAATTTTTTTTTTTTTGCATTTAAAGTCATTTTGAATTTAAGATTATTAAACATCATAACCCTTGTTCCGTTATGGCAAAGATAGCTTTCCTTCATAAAGATACAGTAATTGCCCAAAGGCAGGCCAGAGCATAGGTATTGAGACAGTGATAAATGAGAAGATGATGCGAGATGGGGCAGTTGTTTCTGAGTTGGTTGGCTTTATACGATGGTGCAAAGGACAGAAATAAAAGAAAGTGCAATGGCCCAGCTGAAAATATATTTAGGACTTTTTTGATTAAATTCTTCTTTTCCTGTGTGACTTGAAAGCTGGCACTAGATGGAAATAATTTTTTTAAACACTTTACTTTCTCATTAACTGCGTTGTTGTCTTTTCATGGGTACCTAAGTTTAAGTCCAATAGGAAATTCTAGTAATTCAGATGTTTCAAGTTACCCCCCACATCCCTTGGTCCTGACAGACTACTGTCTTGAGAAGCAGGGCTGAGACTATTGTGGAAATAAAGTTACCTATAAAACAAGTTTTCTGACGGTTGAAAACTCAAGTTCAGCACGTTTAGAAATAGCCCTGAGAAATGAGCCCTATTTTACACAGTATCTCTGAGACCTTCCTTTATTGGCCTTTTCATACATTATTATATCTCTCACAACTAAAACCTATTCCAATGAAATAAATTGCTTATAATTATTATTTCTCACTTAAAAATACATCTGTGTTTTGACAAAATTGAATATATGTCTTTGGAATCTCATTGGATTGTTTATAAGCTATTGTCTTAATTGTCGTAAAGGCAGCAAATTAAGTGTATCTGTAAGAGTGTGGCTTTAAGTTAATGAAACTGGCTTTCGTGTGCTGTTTATTAAAGCCATTTCATTACTTTATGGTCACATCTTAAACATTAAAGGTCCCTGTAATTATTTAATAGCGAAATGTGGCTGTCCTTTCAAAAGGAAAATGACATTATGGACCCATTGTTACTCCCAACACACCATTTCGTTTAATTGCCTTTCCCCCGTATGGACAATGAGCTTCCACTGGCCTCTCCTCAGTTTCCTCAGGTAACCAAAGACACCTCTCAGGAGACAGTAACCAGGGTGGGGAGTACTGGGTGTTTTCTGGAACTGTGAGCTGCTAACTGGACTCATTTATTCATTCAGTCAATGAATAAAAGGATTTCTTCAATGTATTGAAAACTTATGTAGATTCCAGGCCCCATGCTTTTATTTTCTGTATGAATGGCAACATAATCCCTGCCTTCAAAGAGCTCGGGGTTTTGTGAGGAGGCCTGCCAGGAGCAAGCAGTTAAACCTAAGAGCGAAGTTAGCCGAACAGAGTCCAGAGAGGTTACCAACAGTGTCCCAAGCGAAAATTGAATGAGACCTTTCCAGAAAGGAAGAGTTAAGGGAAGGGTGTCTAGACAAAGGGTTCTGCACTTGCAGGCAGTTGCAGAGAGAACCCTGCTGAGTATTTCCATAAGGCTGAAGGAGGAGGAGAGAGAACAGGAGACTTGAGAGGAAGGAGGGCAAGGAGACCATTGGGAAGGGCTTTGTAAACCATTCGTTTGGCTTTTACCCTGCGGAAACTGCAGAGCAAATGAAGGATTTAATCAAGAGAATGACTTTGTCCAATTACTAACATATTCTAACTGAATTAATCAACCATACTTTGTGCCTTTTCTATACCTGTCAAAATGTCCAAACTGTTATTTTTTTTCATTGTCCAAACTGAACTGGCTTCCATTTCTGACAGATTTGACTTTGAAATGTTTCTTTGCTTATCTGAAAGATGTGAAGATTTTTCTTTCTGGTTTGAATTTCTAACTTCTATTTTCTTTCTTCAGCTACCTGCTGGAAATCTTTTCCCATGCTAAATTAGAAAGGTAAACCTGCTCCAAAAATAATCATATATAATATTACAAGAGATTATATGATATTAACTATGCTATTTATATGATATTAACTACCTGCCTTTATAATTATTTGGATTAAGTGAACCAGTTTAGGTCATAATTCATGACATTAAAAATAGAAAATATCTTAGGAAGTCACTGTGAGAACATCACTGAAACACATTTTTGTTAAAATTACCCTAAGAGCAGAGAACAGCTAGGTCTAGAGAAATATGTGAGAAAAGTCTACCTTCTGTTATGTGTCCATTTCTAATATTTATTTTGTAGTTTAAGTGTAGATAAGGATATAAAGAATGCCTCCCATCTTAATATCTTGCTTCAATTTCTCAATCAGCTCTTTGGAAATAGAGGCTTTTCACCTTTTTTATTTAAGACAATGAAAGGATCAAAATCTATCAATATAGTCATTTTGGATACCTTAATGAATGAATTGAATTGCTACACAGCTGTTCCAGTCACTTGATTTGGAATTGATTGTGAATATATCCAAAATACCAGCTTGACTCTTCACAGCCAGTTTGGTCCCTGCATGTAGATGTGATCTAAGCACGAGCACCATGCGGCTGGGGGTAGAGTCCTCTTTGCACGGACCCCAGCTGAGAGAGCCCTTCCCGCATCTTAGCCATGGAGACACAGGGCAAGGGGGAGGCAAATGTTCTGCAGAAGAAGGATGGAAAGCACAATTGTAGATAGAGCTGGCTGGAATTTCCCACAACCAAAAGGTCTTCTTGTCCCAATGACCTCAGCAATGAGAAAGCATCATATGTTTCCACTTTAATAATCCGGCCTTCCTCCCGTGCTTTCCTTTTGTTTCAGTAGCCTCAGGCCTCGGGAAACCCAGAGAGCCTTCTTTCCCCAGCATGATTTTATTATTTAGGACATCGTTCATGATAATAGGACCTCCTTTCCCATTTTTAAATTTTGGACAAGTGGGATTAAAACGTTATGTGAAAGACACTCTCAGGTTAATCCCTAAACCTACAATGTCATTGGCAGTCTTGCCCTGTGTGGATAGGATCATCTACGTTTGGGTTTATGGGATGAATGTCATTAAATTGAATGCTCTTACTGGGATTACATGTTCTTTTATTTAATGTTTTGCCCAGGGCTATTCTTAATAAGTGTTTTAATGGCTCTAAGAAGTTTTTTCCCCCCATTTTATTAGTAGTTGAGGAAAAAAACCTACAGGATGTTGCTGAAAAAATTGTCACTACGTTAAAATAATGCAGGTTCATCTCTCTGAATTAATGCATGTTACTTTATCTACTCAGACAAATGATGAAAAAAAATTGAAAACAAAAACATGTCCATAATAGACTCTCTAGATTGCATTTTGTTGAAAAAAAGAAAAGGAAATTGGAATATAAATCTAGATCCTTTTCAATGGCATGCATAAGCAGATACAGTTTAGGATAACAGCAAACACTCGCATGGCAATGTTAATGTGCTAAGCACTCTTCCAAGTACTTATTTCTTCACAAAACACCCATTTAACCTGACTACTATTATATCCTTATTTTCCAAATGAGGAAACTGAGGCACAGAAATTAAGTAACACACTTGCATTCATAAAAAAGCAAGTGGCAGAGGAGAATTTGAACACAGGGGCTTATCTTCACAGGCGCAAATATCCACTTCGCTGAATGCCTTCTGAGCAGAGGGAGAGTTCAGATTCCATGCAGGGAGCACACTTTGGCGAACCCAAACTAAGGAGGAACAGACTTTAGTCTGATAGCTTGACCGTCTTCACACAAAAAAATAAAGCCACTTTGTGTTGCTGCTGTTATTATTTGTTTTAATCCTTGAGGAAATAAAAAAAATAAGATTATAGAGAATGCAACATATTTGAAAAATCCAAAGGGAAGTGGAAAATAAACTAAGTAAGGTAATATTTGAAAGGAGTCCTAAAAATTAATCAGCTCTGTAATGAGGGTAACCAAAATTGGATCGATATTTGGGACAAGAAAGAAAAATCATTTAGTAAATACTGGTCTAAAAATACATTGTCAAAATGCTTGGTTTTAAAAATCATAAACACATTAAAATTTTAAGCATCTTATTATTCCCATTTTTCTATCTTTCTTTTTTTTGTGTCATATTTTTCTCATGTATTTTTATTCAACCAAAGTTTCAAAGCATTCTGTAATTTAAAAACTTCTAGTTGTCCCCATCTGTGTTATTGGCCCTTTCACACTAAAGTGACCCTAGATCAAGGCGGCAAATATGTTCATTGGAAAAAGCTCAGTGTTATAAATAACAGGAATAAATTGACAGGCACCTGTGAAAAGATCACCAGTGTTAGGAAGCATCCTGTGTAAGGCATGAAATGTATGACAGCTTTATTTTACTAGCTCACACTAGCAGCAAAATTAGACCTAGAAAATACCTTGAAAGCCATTTAGTTTAACTCTGAACTTGTTTTGGATAATTTTCATAGGTGTTAATCCAGAATCTTTTAGAACTAATTTCTAGTTTGTTTCACTCAAGCTATACCCTTCATTTTTCCTTCCTAAAATATTATTCTGCTGGTAATGAATAATTTACATTTGCCTTTTCTGTTTTACCCTCATTATGTGTTCTTCCCTCACAAGATAACACCTCAATCTTACTGTTTGCTTCGTTAAAATACCAATCAGCTACATCTGTCTAGCGTGTGAGATGCGTGTGCTGTAAATGCCATAGATCTTTTGCAGACTGGTTTCTTTTTTTTAGAGCTCTATTTTTTTCTTTAAATGAGTATTAAAATCTTTATAATTTTCTTTATATCTTGAGTCAGAAGTAGAATTCATCATTCTGTTATTTTAATTATAATCCTATTGATTCAAACTCCAGAATAATGACAATCTGGTATTGAGGTCAGGAACTTACTATAAATACCGAGCTAGGTGAGAGGGACACCACAGAACTGTGATTGAGTGAACCTTTTATTCTCTCCTTTTGAATACAAATTATAGGTTACTGTAAAAAAAAAAAAAAAGACTCTGGAATACACAAGAAGACACACACTGAAAATTAAAATTTTGGCCATGTCTCCATGATAGCAAACAATGACTGAAAAGTGAAAACACTCCTTTGGTCCTCTCGCAAGAGTAGTTTTCTGTAGTAACATCACAGAAAAATGAATGAGCTTTTTGGTCTCCCCAGCTTTGCAGATATCCTGCTTGAATTGGCGTTGACAAGAGTGATTTTAGCTAATACAAACTACAAAGGGGGGTGGGGTATACAAAGAAGATGATCTTCTCACTGGCTACTTTCTGGGGCTGCTTTGGAACCTCCTTTCACATTCACCTCATGAGCTAAATGTGGAGATACTAGGATCCCCATTTCACTCTGATGTTCTTCCTGTAACAGCCGTGATAGCAGTGGTCTTTATAGCATGAAGTTCAGTTGCAGCACCAGCAGTAAGACAAAAGAAAGTACTGGAGTCATATACCCATTGGAATATCTGCCTCTGGCTTTTTGGTCTTCTGCAGCAGTTGTCATTACAAACCATTTGTTTCCAGAACACATTACTTCTGAAAATGCCAAGACTGAGTTACCAGTTTGGCGTCTTCCCACCTAACTTCTCTAGGCTCCAGAATAACAGCATCTCCACCATCATCGCTAAGCAATAGTATTGTCAAGGTGCTGGTGTTTAGAGATCCCAAGAAATCAACCAGGTGAATAGTCCTCTTCTGCACCACACACATATGGCGCTGGTTTCTTCTGTTGGCATTTCTGCTGCTTCTGTTGCCTGACAAACCTGATAAATGGAAGCCACTGATTAAATGCCAATATTTTACACAGAGAAAGGAGGTCCCAGCTGGAACTACTCACTAAGTTTATTTCATAACAAATGGAAAAAGGCAAGGGAAAGGGTCTAGCAAACCTTGGTGAACTACAGCTTCAGCCCAGGTAAGAACATTTGAAGAGCTGTACAGTTATGATGGATCAGAACCCAAAGAAATAGGAGTGCTAGTGACATCAGTTGTTCTTTAACTGATTTAATTTTTTTAAAAATTAATTCATCCTTTAAATCATTGATCCAAAAAATTTTTGCTGAGCTTCTACCATGTGCTAGGCACTAAATACTGAAGATATGAAAATGAACAAGGTGGACATAGTCCCTGCCCTCGTGAAATGGACAATATAGTAGGAAATGAAAATGTTAGACAAATATAAAAATTATTTAATCACAAATGTGATACATGCTTTGTAAGCATCTGACATTTTCTTAAAATATCAGACAACTTTCAGTAGCCAATTTGATCACAGTAAGGGTATTTGTTAACATAAGGTAGAAAATGCTGGCAGTTAAAACTTTTTCTTTGTTTGCATGTTTCACAGGATTTAAAAAATCCTTCATGAAAACTCAAATAAATGTTATAATTGATATTTTATTTCCAAGTCCATTACTGATTTTAGATGACAAATTTATTTCAAAAGATAACAAGTGTATCATCATATATGATTTGTGGATTCAACATTCTAATATGTAAGGTGAACATGAGGTTTATATAAGGTACCATGGGCACTGTGAACTATGGAAAAATTGCATTCTAGTAGTCTTCTCTCATGGAAGAAAATAAGATGCATAGTGAAATAACCACAAAATAAGAATACGAGATAAGGTCCATGACAGTTAATGTACCTAAGTGCTGTTTATAAATTCTGAAACTAAAAATTACAACTCTTGGACTGATAATGACTTTTTCTGATTTTTATATATGTATTTACATAAAAGTTTTATAAAGGGTGACTTTGGAAAGCCGTTGTACATGTAGTAATACAATTAGTAAATCCCATGAAATTTGAATGGCTCCAGAAAGATAGGGGCACATGAGCAGAGACTGGGATGGAGACTAGGTGGACTGGTTAGGGAGGCCAAAGTGGAACATCTGTGTGAGCGGGGGCTGGTGAGGGCAGTGCAGGGAGGAGAGGCCAATGGGAAAGATATCTTATCATAGAAAATCAAGGTATGTCTAGGAGACCAGCAGTAGGCCAGTTGGCTAAAATAGAGATTTGTTTTACTGTTAAACAAAAGACTATAAAGGTAAATTGGGGGCTGGGCATGGTGGCTCATGCCTGTAATCCTAGCACATTGGGAAGCCGAGGCGGGAAGATTGCTTGAGTTCAGAAGTTCAAAAGCAGCCTGAGCAGCATAGCAAGACCCTCATCTCTACAAAAAAAATTTTAAAAATTAGCCAAGTGTGATGGTGCCTCCCCTGGCATCCCAGCTACTTGAGAGGCTGAGGTGGGAGGATCCCTTGAGCCCAGGAGTTCAAGACTGCAGCAAGTTATGATAGTGCCTTTGCACTTTAGCCTGGTGAGAACTGTCTCCAAAAAAAAAAAAAATATATTGGTTGGGGTCTATCTGTGGTGGACTTTCAATGCCCAGCTAAGGAGCTTAGATTTTATGTGATAATTTATGCACTGAAGGTTTTAGGGCAAGGGAGTGTTATGATCAAAATGGAAAAATCAATCTGACTGCAGCCCCCATAATGACGGTGACATAATAATTTTTAATTACTCAAGAAAGTGGCTGGGAATTGAGAAATAAATACATGCATTAGAAAATGTTAAAAAATCACTTATATCGACTTGAGACAATGGTCCGCGTATTTCCTGGGAGCATATTTGCCTTCAGTTTAAAAAATGACAAAACAAATGAAAAACAATCTTTCCCTTAACTCCAAAAAAGGGGACGAGAAAGACAAATAAAGGGTTATTTGTAATCTGTTGCTTACCATCTGTTGGTAGTGGACAGAGTTGGAACACAACATTATTTATAGCTGTGAACTTTTGTAATTAGAGAAACCACTGCAGTGAGGACTGAATTGAGAAATCAGCCCATTAGAGGATCTGGTGGCAAAGGGATGGAAATCATTATCTCGCACAGATAATGCGCAGTTGGCCACTTGTTCACGTATGAGTTACTATGCAAACAGTTCTCATGAAAGAGGAGGGAAAGCCTTGGAATCAACAGTGTTTTCGTTGTGAAGAGGAATGAGTGCACACAATGCCAAAGCTTCGAAATGTGGCAAATCCCTGTCTGTGTCCTCAATGTGGCTGCATCTCCACTGCTCTTCAGAGGAAGGGCGTATGTGAGCATGAGTGCGTGTGTGTGGGGAAAGCTAATACGAGTTCTAGGTTAGCTTTCTTGCTTGCTTTTTAAAGAAATTCTCCTAAAGCCTTTAAGAGAGGCAGGCTTACACCTTTGAGGCCTATGCTAATTTTTGAGACACACTTTGTACTCTTTCCATTTAGGCATTAATCAGGAAGTTGGTCTTTTCCAAGTGTGAATCATGAATAGTGAATATGAAACATTTTAAGAATGTAGTCGGAAAGATATTAGCACTTTGGGGACGGTTGCATGGCGGAGTGAGAGAGCTAATGAATACTCTCAGTTATCTAGCTCTTTTCATCTATGGTAATTAGCCTTAACAAGGCAAGTTAAAAAAAAATTCCCTCCAAGTCTTGTACAGTGTAACTTCCCACTTAGCATTTCTTGTCTCCTTACAAGCCTTCTAACCTGAGGCAATCTCAGATATTCCCTATGGGAAAGATGTATTTGAGAGTTATGCTTACGGCACTTGCCTTTATTAATTTTATGAAAAAAGTCCATCTTAACATTCATTTTTATATTTGGGTATTTAAGAATTTGGGGTTTTGATTTAAATACTGTTGTTGGGATTTTGAAAAAAAAAAATAGAGATAAGGTGTAATACAAAAAATCATGACCCAAACACATCTTGATTAAATAGTCTGAAATTCCATATCTTTAAAAAATGTATTATACTATTTTTCTTAGGAATCATCTTTATTTGTTGAAACATTCTGCGGAAGTATAGTTACTAAGCAATGTTGTATTTGATAGATGTCAGTAGATGGCAGGCGATTAATCTATAGTTCTAGTTTTCTCTTGTTATTTGCTTAAACAGATCCGTGCCACTCTCTTTTCTTCTTGCCTGTAGAACACACACACATGTACACACATCCCCTTCTGTTTTCCAGAATTCTTAACCACACGCCACACCACAGCCACCACCATTTTTCCACCCTGTTGCACATTTCTGTAGCTGTTGCTCTTTAAGGTGACAGTGAGAGAGACTTCTTATCGATCATCTTACCTCCCACACAATTTACTGGAGGTTGACACACTCCCTGCCATTTTTTTCTTTGTAGAGGCTGAAAGGTCCATTCATTATAGAGATGGCTTTATTAAAGGAGCAACCCCCAAATTCTAGTGGATTAAGCCAGTTAGCTACAGAGCACAATCCTTCACAATCTTGTGACAATCCGTGTCCCTCATCTTTCCCTAGGAAGTCAAAAGACTGTGTATGGATTTTCCTTTAATTTTGTGTAAGTGCTCCATGGAATTTTGTATCTTATCACCCTGTATTCTCTGAGAATTCCTGGATATAGTTCCTTGTTCTTATTTCTTCAGACATTGGCAGTTTTAAAAATAGAAATTATTTTGCATCTGTTCAGCTGATCTCAAGATCTTCTCTGTTTACATTAGTCTAAAGCATCTTTGAGCCACTTCTTTTTATTTCTTTTGCATTTGGGCCTGTATGTTTGGCCCCATCTGTGATTAGTGAGGGTAGAGGCAGAAGCTGAGTCCAATCTTCGGACACTTGGTGCACCTGTGAAGTTTCCTTGAGACTTCCTGCCTCGATGAAACAGACAGACATGCATAGTTTGTTTCCACTGAAATAAAAGTTTGATCAAATATGTAGGCAAGATGTTTTCTGTGACTTGGGTACACTGAGAAGCTCTGCCTGTTTGCCTCTCACCTGACATTGAACACCTTGTCTGTGTCTTTAGTCACCTTTCTATCCCCAGTGTCTTGTGCAGCGGGCCCCAACAAATACTTATTGAATGAATGAATGTAGCGTGAAGGACTAATCATGGTGTGCTGATTGTATCTTGTTTTCTCATTGTTCCAATGTTCTATCTCAGTTTTCTCTCTTGAGAGAATGTCTCCTTGAGTTCCCTGAAGAATTCCAGAATAGTAGAAGCTGATAAAAATGTATAGTAAATCAGTAGTGGGGTAAGGAAAGGAATCTAGAAGTCTCTACCTCAGTACTTTGGTAAGCTGTTGCAAATTCACTCCTCCAAACTCTATAAATTACTTTTCCAGAAAGAGAGGATTTTCATTAATGAAAATTCAAATACAGCATTCTCCTTCCCTGATTATATTAAGTTGGCAATGAATTGGAATGGTAAGAGCCTGGAGATGGGAGGACTTGCTCTAAGGGGTCAATTAATAATTAACTAACTGTGATTAATGGAATAATCATAGGCATTGAAAATTCTCCATCATGAGTTAAGATTTGTAGGGCTGCAAACCTAGACAGTAAGAAAAATGTTACATGGAGCTTCCTGAAAAGCAATGAGTTCTTTCTGTTAGGTGATTTAGCTATATACACCCTTAGTTATTTTGAAATCACTCCTTTACAACTTCTTCCAAAGTAGGTATCTTTCTGTTAAATTTTCAATATAAAAAATTGAAATTATAAGAATTATGAGTCTGAAATGTATGTTATTTTAACACTTTCAACCATATTCCTCTTTTTATTAGAAGAAGAAATTATCTGTTTAAGAAATATATAAGAAAATAAAGCAGAATTATTAATGCCTAGCAAAAACTGGAGCACTCTCTTTGGTGTTCTGATTGGCCTCCTACCTGTAGGCACTTCTCTTTAATTCAATGTTTAGTAATGATCAACAGTTTTGAAAAGTACATCTCACACTTAATGGACAAGTTGAAGCTGCCTCCATTCCTCTATTCTTTGCCCCAGACAAAACTCATTTTTCTAATCTCTGTGCTTCCTTCGTATTTTCTACACAATTCTAATCGAGTACTGGTCACATTTTGGAGTAATTTTAAATTGTTTATCGTTTTCTTTTTACCAGAATGTGAAGTCCTGTGTCTCATTCATTTTTTTTCTTCTATACATGTCTACTATGTGTTAGCTGAAATTGGGACCACTGAGAAGTACTACTTTGCAGTGATGGGGAGGTAAAATGGTATACAAGGAATGAGTACTGGACATTCATTTTTTTCTAGCTTTAGACCTGGTGTGACAACTGGAGAACCTTAATCAAGTAATTTAACTCTCTGAGCTCCCATAGCCTATTCATAATATGAGGAGAATTGTCACCCAGAGACTCAAAAGACAGATGATATGTTGACTGCTTTCAGATCATTATTGTGCTATTGGATTATATTATTATTTTAGCCAATGGGAGTGCTCTTTGGGTTTCTCTCCTCTCCCTGAACACGCTGAGTGAAAACTGTTGGTTCACCTAAAAGTTTCAAGCTATGGGTCTCATCTACAGATTTCTTTCACTTTATATCAACATTGATCAACTTCCCTCATGTGTTTAAAGGACTAAAGGGTTAGAGTAACAGGGGCATTGATCGCACCTTCAGAAATTATAGTCTCACTATAGTCACGACACATTATGATAAGATGTACAAAAAAAATATACAGACTAGAGGTTCAGAAACTGCTCCTCAGCTACTTTTATTCCATCAGTTGAGCATTGGGAGACATGTTAAAATGTCCACACTGAGCCTCCATTTTTTTTCATTTGTAAAAAGGATAACAAGACCTACCCATAGGGTTGTTACAGAGATTAATGAGATAATGCATTTTAAACACCATATACAATGCCTGATCATCAGAAGACTTTTAATGAATAGCAATTTTGATCATTATTCAGGAAAGAGAGAGATCAGTATGGGCTGTGGAAATACTAGGGGGTTTCATTGGGAGAGAGGGCATGTGTTTGAATTGAATGCAGAAGTGGAATTTGCATAGAGGTAAATCAGGAAGAAAGGCTTAGGGACCACTGAGTTAATGCAACAATCAACACAGACCCACTGGCTCAAATTGGAATCTGGTATCAACATAGCTTGTCCCTTATCCTCATACTCATCGCTAATATTCACTTCACTGCCAAATTCTATCAGTTCTAACTCCCAAATATATATTTTATTTCAAAATATTAAGGGGGTACCAATATTTTAGGTTACATGGATCACTTTTGTAATGCTTGGGTCCCCAGCTAAAGGTGTGCCCGTCATTCAAATAGTGTTCATAGTGCCTGTTAGGTAGGTTTTTGCCCCTCCCCTACCCTCTGCCCTCTGGTTGATTTCCACTGAGTTTTACTAACTTCCAAATATCTTTCAAGGCTTTCTAATCCTCTCAAATCTTGCTGCACTTCTCCATTCCCAGCACCTCTTTCCAGCCATGATCCCTGCAGCTACCCTCAGTCCCCAGAGTGTCCTTCATCCTCTTGCCTTGAGGCTCTTGAACATTCTGTTTGCTTAACATAATGCACTTAGCCCCTGGCTGCCCTTCCTTCCCCACACTGAGCGTGCACCAAGCACACAAACTACCTTCTAGGCTCCCTTCCTCCTGTAAGCCTTTATCATAACTTTCCATTGTCTGTTTCTCTCTGTCCTTCCATAGAATGTAAGCACAAGAGGAGCTCTGTTAACCATCAGTAAGAGCCCAGTTTCCAAGATTCCCAGCATACACCCAAAAGTCTTCCTGC
The DNA here is from genome assembly GCA_963574885.1 of Lepilemur ruficaudatus. Taxonomy (NCBI): domain Eukaryota; kingdom Metazoa; phylum Chordata; class Mammalia; order Primates; family Lepilemuridae; genus Lepilemur; species Lepilemur ruficaudatus. Next base: position 52,502 of record CAUYRT010006652.1, read on the forward strand.
ATCTCTTTCTCAGATTTCGCCCTTCTTTCCCCTACTATGGATAAATTGTCGCCACTTCTGTCTAAGACCGACCTTTCTCTTCATGTGCTGAATCCCATCCTCTCACCAAAGCAAGGTCATTATGCAGATATTTCCACTCCTCTGTTAAAACACTTTCCAACAACTTAATATCTCTAATAAATAAAAGTCAAACTTCTTTGTAGTGGCCCCACTACTTTTCTGACTTTATCTCTTAATCTCTCCCTTGTTTAGTTTGCAAATTCCATAGGCCTTTCATTTGGCTTCTACTACATGCTCAAGGATGCCTTCACCTCAGGGCCTTTGCACTTGCTATTCTCTCTGCCTGGAAGTGTCCTACTCCCCAAATCTGCATGGCTCACTCTCATTTTCCTCAATTCTCTACTCATTTGTCATCTTTTCAGTGAAACCTTACTTTATCACCTAAGTAAAATAGCATCTTTGTTCCCATCCTTGGCATTTACAGTTCTGTTTGACCTGCTTTATTTCTTTGCCCATAGCAATACTGCTCCCTGATATGTGTTCATTTGCTTGTTTATTGACTATCATGACCCACATGAAGGCAGCCCCATGATGATAGGGACTCTGCAGGCCCCCTCTCTCCATTTGTCTTTATCCCAATACCTAGAAGAATATCTGGTACATGGAATGTACTTAAGAAAATGTTTGTTGAATGAATAAATGAATGAATGATCCCCTTAGTTTATCATGAGAAACTAGGATGCCAATTATTCCTTCTAGCTCTGCAGCTCAAATATACTAGCATGGAATAAGGCTCCTTGTGGTTGTAAACTTGGCATGTTACATTTTATATCTTTAGAATACTTAGCAGTTTCCCTGACAGAGTTACTTTTAGAGATTTTCTTTCATTCCATATCCAGACTTTTGTCTTTAAATATCATAAACTTAACTGAACATGTAGACTTCGGCAGCTTTAAAGCAGTTCTGTACTGATGCCCTCACAGTGGTGGTCCAAGCAATTGTTTTGCTTTTAGGATAGCTGGCTTGGTAATTTCTATTTATGTTCCAAATGCCATTGAAAAGCCACTGAATATTACACAAAGCATGCCAATATGAAAAATATCATCAACTGCCATTTTATTTCAAGCTGGGCTTCTGCACAGCAAACTGTTCCAGATTTGGTGAAAACCAAATCTAAGTCACCTTAAGCAGAAAGACAGATGTAAAACAGCAAGTAACTTTTTAAAATAGAAAACAAACTTAATGTGTTCACCCAACTGGAGCCACATATTATTGTATTATTTTCTCAGCATTTTGTTTTACCTATCACTTGTATTGAGTTTTTCCTGATGTAGTAAAAATTGTTTTGTCATTTCTGCAAATAGTTTTGTAAGTTATAAAAATCTCATTGTAGATGGTGATGGTTGGCTTATTTCTTCATTTATGACTGTGGTTTTAAAGCTCAGGCTTTTTGATCAGGCTTATCTGAATTTGAATCTAAGTTCTTTGAATTTTCATCCCACTAATCTCTGACAAATTATTGAACCTGTGTAGGGCTCGGTTTTCTCATGTGTGAAATGGGAATAATAAGGTTGTTGTAATGATTGAAATAAGCAAATCATATATATAACACTCAATGTGCATTTACTAGTATTTCTGTTATTATAAATTAGTTCTATTATGCTGTAGGAAGAGCTGTTTATTAATAGTTCATAATTTGGAGATGGATTAATCTTCAAGATACAAACTTTTTGTTCACTTTATAAGCAAAACCTACCAGTCTGAATGTGTAGATTTATCTCCCTAAAGTGCTACGTTTGCCCCTATTCTTCTTGTCAAGGTCTGACATATTTCTTTGAACTTAAAAGTTAAGTTTTTCAGTGATAGTGCATGTCCTGAAAAGAAGACAAGTAGCATGATGTTTGTTTGTAGCATGTTTGTTTTACTTGCATAATATAATGTCTATTTTAAGAGAAGATACTCATATTGCTAAGGCCCCCTTTATCCATAGCAATATAAAATGTATAGGATGATTCTAATGATAAGGGAATTAGACTACACACCATGTGATTCTATGTAAAATACTAAAGTATCTATTAAGTAACAGAAGATATTCTATATATTCAACCAAAAAGATTTGAAAGGCAGATTTCATACCACAAAAAGTAGGCAACACTATTTAGACATAAACCTAAAATGAAGAAAATTTAAACAATTACAGTAACTTTTTCTATAAAGATGCAGATTGAGATTTTGGACTCCAGCTAATATAAATTGATCCAAAATATATTTTAATTGAGCTTATAAACATTATTATCAGACATAACCGGTTGGAAGTCAACAAGCCTACCCTAAATAAATTTAACATTTATTACTTTTGTTTATAACTTCCATTGTTTTCCATTTTATTCCAGAATCAACTTATAAATAATTAATATCATATACTCAGAAGTTGTATTTAAAACAGCAACAAAAACATGTTGTAACTGGCAGACATCAAAAATTTCAATAAATCCTCCAGCAGATAAATAAGAATCCTAACTAACTTAGTTACAATACCAAACTAATACATTTTATCATAACAGTGATTTGGGCATGGATTGTTATTTAATTAAAATTACACAATAGAGGTAAACTTATCATGTATAAGTATACAACACAGAGAAGTGTTTTTGACCCTCCCAAGTCTGGTTAAATAGACATTCCCCATCTTTAGGTCAAAAAAGTGCTACTAATCTGGAGGCAGGAATATGATAAGGTACAGAGCTTTGCAGAATAACACTATAATCATGTTGCTTCATGAATATATATTAGTGACTTCAGAATCTAGGGCATGCACTGTCTTTTAAATGCATTGAAAAAAATGACATTAATGAAAAGAGGGAATTATGGGGAGGTAAGACCTTGTTATGTCAAGTTTAGTACCTGTTCTAAAAACAATGATTCAGAGTTTTAAGCTAAAACCGTCTATTCTAGTTAAAATTCCCTTCTGACCAAGTAGTGATGCAGAGAACTTTTAGAAGTCAAATGGAAATCAGCTTTGGTAAACTATCCTTGGTGTTTTTAAGTGACTTGCCAACAAATATTTAGTGAGCACTTTGTTGTATCAATACTGTGCCTTTGTAAGTGACCCAGCTAGTTACCATCAGTGATAGTATTGTCTAGCTTTTTGAATAATAGCAATATCATTAATAATACTAATAATAATATTCTTAAAGGGACTAAAAGAGGTTTACACAGTCTCTTTTTTGAGTAATTTTTTTTTCCACATGACAAAGTGTTTCCTTTTCTGAGCTTTTTTTCAGAGCACTACATAATTGGCATTGTTCCTTCCCTGAATTTATCTTATAAACTAATGATTCTCTGCATTTGCTCCATCCCTTTTTAGGTCTCTGTTGGGTCTCTATCTAAGCATCATAGTCCTTGGTGCTTAACGAATGAGCATTTTAGAAAGAATTCCACTGGGAGCATGATATTCAAATCAGCCCTCCAGGGCATTTTTTTTTTCCGGTGAATTTCCATAGTTACTTGGTGCAAGATGATGAAGTTCCCTTGGGAACTTCCCTTGGGAAGGTTATTTATGTGCTTTTACCTGGCTATATGGAATACCTGAAAACCCTCAGAGGCAGCCATCAACCCCCAGAAAGAACCATTTTTCCATACACACACTTGGACAAGTGAAAGCTAATCTGTATTTAAGAAAGGTTGTGGAGGGGCAACTTTGAGGTTTGATAGTGCTTTCTAAGTCATTTGAAAAAAACCATCTTTGAAACTCATGTGTAATGTATAAATTTGGCCTATTCAGTGCTGTTGAATTACGGGAGTAGGCATTATCATGGTCTAACCATTAAGCATAATGCTTAAGCAATTCAAAGCACTGAAGTCAGAAGCACTTAAAAGCTCTAGTAAAATTGTCTATAATACAAACTAATCTAAAGCATCATAAATACTTAAAGATTCCTCAGCATATTCACCATGATCATTGTTTTTCAAGCAGTTTGCTTTCTGCATGATGACAAAGAAGCAAAGATCAATAATTTCCCATTTCTTAGTAAAGGAATCAAATACGTATCTATTTTGCCCCTTCTATGAAGGCTATTGACTTTTTTTCTTTTTATGAACAATATCAGGCCTTGCTAGATGGTGTGGGTAACTCAGAAGCTGACAGAAGTCAAGGCAGGGAGGTCCTGAAATGTGTCACGAGGTGTGGCTGATCAGTGAGAGAAGCCAGGGAAGGGAGCACCTGAGTGACGTAGTGGAGAATGTGTCCACACGGAAGGGAGACCTTGGAATCAGACGTTAGGGTGTTTGAATCCTGGTGGAAGAATTTATTGGTTTGTGCATTAGGACAAATTATTATAAAGTATCTGAAGTTGCTTAAAACTCACGTCTGGGCGGGGTGCGGTGGCTCACGCCTGTAATCCTAGCACTCTGGGAGGCCGAGGCGGGCGGATTGCTCAAGGTCAGGAGTTCGAAACCAGCCTGAGCAAGAGCGAGACCTCGTCTCTACTATAAATAGAAAGAAATTAATTGGACAACTAAAAATA